>JAPMOQ010057461.1:217653-230427 GCA_026543055.1 Argiope trifasciata | reverse complement strand
ATAAAAGAATAACACAGACTTTGAAATTAATCAGTACATAGGACATCGATATTTTTCTGCCTTATGACGATATATACTGCTTTTCAAGCCATTTGTAAAAATCAATGCAATGACATCTCAAAAGATTACTTATATAAAGTAATATTTTACATAAAAAAGTCCATTCATCTAAAAAAGACACTAATTTGCTGTAACAAGTAGCGTGTTAAGCGCTGGTACATGCATACGCGTGTGTGTTTCCATCTCAGTTTTATTCCAATTGAGTCGTAGTAAAGAAATGCAGCATTTACATCTTGAAATTTCAAAAGAAATTATTTACTACTAGAAAATCTAAAATAAATGAATGAATAAAAACTAAGTGCATTATTAAATAATTAAAAAAATGAAAATTCGGTAAATAATTTGTAGAAAATTTAAATTGTTTTCGAAATTTGTGCAATTTTTTTATTCCTTTAGAAAAACAGTTGACGGAAGAAAACTTGATGTCAGATTGTTTACAGAGTTACACCATTTCAATCAGGAATTCTTATTTTTCATGTATATTCTTTTCTTCTTATTCTGTCGCATACGAAAGAACACAAGAAGTTTTGCTATCGTCAAAAAAAAAATTGAAAAGAAAATCTTACTTATTTTTGTGAAGAAATGATTCTGCAAAGTATAATTTAGACATAATTTTTAGAATTATTTTATACATTATTGAAATTTTTTTAAAAAAACCTAAATTCTTTTACAATAATATTTTTTTTTAAATCAACAGCTTGATTAAGAAAATGTTGCGAGGAAAACATCTAATTTTCGAAAAAGAAATTCTTTTTTGGAAATTACAGAATGTCAACTGTTCTGACAAAGTAATTTAATTAAAGCTGTAATTTTTACCAATTTTTAAAAAATTAGTTTTAGAATGAAATAATATAACTTTGAAATTCCGGTTTTCTACCGTAACTTTAACAATCTGACGCCGATTTTCTTCATCCCATTATGTTACTCATTTGTTGCACAACCAGATATTTTTTCAGTGAAAATCCTCTTCCAAAAGCCTAGGCAGTGTTGCCAATGAATCACATGTCAGTCACGATAACCCAGCCGGTGTCTTGGCTTATTGGCAGCGTGTCTACCTAGTGTTCTGGGCGTCCCGGGTTCGAGCATAGATGTTATTCTATGTTCTATCTGTGAGTAGTGTGCATGTCCCCCCCCCGGGAAGAAGAGTTGTGCAAGCGAATGTGAAACATGAAGTAGCCAAGTAGTACTCTAGGCCCGTGTTGGGGCTTCTGAAAAACAAGGAACGCTAATTTAGGCTTAAAAATCCCTGACAACAATCAGAGCGTATGTTAACGACAAGTGCCATTGGAAACGATAACGATCATGGTTCGAAATAGGACTTAAAACTACCGAGGAAGAATTAAAAATTAATTTTTCAGAGTTTCAATTAACACGCATTCAAGCAATTGACACTTCATATTACACAGTGACTGTATTTTCTTTAAAATGTCTGCACTTCCAATGCCGAAAGGTTAAAACAAATAGATATGAAATGAAATATGCATCGCTTCATATAAATATTTGTTTCTCTTTTTTCAACAGAATTTCCCCCACCCCTCCTTCCTTCTTCTTCTCGAAGAAATGTGCAATGAGTGGGATATTTTCTAAAATTCCTGTCAAATACCTAAAAAAACTTTTATTATATTTAGCTTTATTCGAGGAATGATATTCTATCTGTCTTGTTTCATTGATTCAAATGTTGTAATACATTTCATTTTAACCCTTTATTTACCGAATTATGTTGTCACCCATTTTTCAACTTCATTTTTGCAAGTTTAGTTTCCTTTGCAGAATTATCCCAAGGAACCCAAGGAAAAATGTAATTAACATAAATATCTTAATTAATTTAATTATTAATTAAATGCTTTTAGCTTATATTAACTTCCTGTTATTTGGGTTACATTCTCCGTGTCCTTCAGAATACAATCAGCAAAAATAATCATATAGTAAATATATAAGCTAGATTTTAATGGTACTTATAAGTACCGACTGTAAATAAAGGTTCCGAAATCAACCGAAATATTGATTTGCTAATGAATCAGTAACTTATATATTTCTAATTTAATTAATATATAATAGCTGGAAGTGCAAAGTGTTCAAATATTAATATTAATTAAAAAGTGCTTTCAAACTTTAAGTGTAAAAATTGAGATCATCATCTGATTACATTTCTTAGATGTGAAAATCATTACATTCTCACCGTTTTCAATATTCTTCTCACGAACAAAATGTCACTTTGAAATGAGGAACTCACAGAAATCTCTCCTTTCGATAAGAATTTAAACATTATGTTTCGAATGAAATAAAACACTTCACTTCAAATAAATCGAATTTTTCATTAAATGGGCAACTTTTCTAGATTTTTCCAAATCCACTTCGATCTACTTCCTGAAGGAAACACTGCAAAGGGGAAAAAAGGAAACTTTCAGTAGAAACAGTGCTTCTGGGCTCAGACACTTCGGAAAAAGAGTGTCAGTGGAAAAATATGCAAATCACGTCTTCGAATAAGCAGCTTAAAAGAAAGAAAATAATAATAAAATCCATGTTCCTAATACTTAGTTCACGTAATTGGAACTTCCTTTCGGGCGATACATCACTTCCGAATGTTTGAGAAAGAAAAAAAGCTTATGAAATAGATTATTTTAAACGGATAAAAATAGAGATAAATGATATAAAATGGTTTCGTTAGCGTTCTGGTCTGTAATCATAATCGAAATCTAAAGGTTGCTTTCGAATGATTACGGTGGATATGCAAGTTTTTAAAATTTATGTAACAGGAATGTAATAAGCTGTTTCGATAATAAATGCAAAGTGTTCAAAAACGAAGTAAAATGTTGGCGCATTCTGTAAAGCAATGACTCAATTCTTCAAACCTTAAACGGATTGAAATGGAGCAAAAGGATATAATGTTTGTGTTCTAGTGAAGGATATTTAAAGAATGTTTTTGAATGATTGAAATTGAATGCCTGAGTTTCTGAAAATGATGTTAAACGAAGGCAATAATATATATATTTTTAATAAAAGAAAAATATTCAGAAATGAATTAAAATTGTGGGGTATTGATTTAAAAAAATTATTCTTGAAGTTTTCAAAATGGATACTTTTATTCCTATTTCTGCTTTTTCATTTCAAAAAAATTACTATTGGTCAATATTTTAATTGTGCCTCTAAAGAGATTTGCATTTTTTTTTTATTTGAAAAGGGTCTCAGCATTAATATAAAACGGGGAAAACTTTTTGTCTTTACGAAATTTAATTTTACTGACATTCATCAGAACGAATTAATTTCAAAGTTTGTATTCTCCCTTGCCTGCATTTCAAGAATTTTTTTTATTTTTTTGCTTTAAATTTTTTAAATCTATTGAGAACAAAATGTGAAATATTTCTTATGTTTCATTATAATTCGACTTACTGGTTACGCTGTTTTGGTACTTTTTATAAATTTTCATTATTAGAAAACAATCCGAGATTATATTTAGTAAATAACAAAAATTCAATTTCATTTCAACTATTTTAATTTAAAAAATATACGGTATTGAAATCTCAAGCCCTGATTTTCCTGCATATACGATTTAATTTCTAAAAATAACATACTCACTGAAAATAAAAATTAAATCCGTTTTTTATTATTATTTTCTTGTCACTGCAATCCTTTTACTAATGATGAAAAGCAGTAATAAGTGAAATAAAAATTATGATTTCAAAAGTAGTTAATCATTCTCTTCAAAAAGATTTTACTCCGTGTCGCTCTTTCCTTGTTAAAAGAGATAACTATCGAAAAATCTTATATGTAATTTTTTTGTTAATTATCTATTTAGGCTGAATTTTATTAATAAATTTTAATTTAGATATTATGAAGTGGATAAATCGATATGCGATTCAACTACAAAAATTAATAATTATAAATCGCATTAATAATAATTATTTATAAATCACATTAATAATGAAAAAAAGAATTTCGAAAAGTACTCACGGATTTGTCTTTTCCTCCTCCTCTTCTCGACAGCCATTAAATCTTGAAGGCGACTTTCATCCGGGCATCGCGCCGTCGAATTTTGAAGGTCATCTGCAAAATAATGAAGAGTAAATTTTTTTTAAAAAGGTACATTAAACACCCGTTGGGACTCTTTCGAAGTTATAAACAGTGATGTTTTGCCATTACCGAATATTTTTAAGAACTTGTAGTGATATTTTAATGAGCTTTGTCACTTTTGTCTTGTGGTTATGTTACTTAGCTCTAATAAAAGAGGTTACAGATTCTAATCTTGTCTATCTCACTTCCACAAGCTTAACGTTTCATTAGCAAAAAAGAAACCAGATTCAAAACAGTTTTTAGAAACCCACTACTGTATGTATACTAAAATTACAGCAGGTTTTCTTTATTTATATTGTTTCCTAGATTTTTATTTATATCATTTCCAAGATTCTTTATTTATATCCTTTCCAAGATTCTTTATTTATATTATTTCCTAGATTTTCAGCAGCCACCAATTCTTCCAATCATTTGTTCCTGAAACTTTCAATCAGGTGATACCACTACCCCACAATAAACTGAATTTAATGAATAATCAATCGATTCTTAATTTAACACTCACCATCTAACTTTCAGTAGTTCATTTTAAAGTTTATATATGCAGGATAAGAATATACGTTCATGAGTATCATATATAAATTTGAAGGTTAAAATATTTAATTGAAAAAGCCATTCAAACACAATTTCCCAAAAAATTTTATATCACAAAAATCCTATCGAACAATATGATCCTCAAAAGCAGCTAACATGAATTAAGAATAATCAGTTAAATTTCAATTACAATTGAAATAACATTTTTAGTAGTTTTTTTTTTATTTATTTTCTTAAATTATCAGATACTCAGAGTGGCAAAGTAAGCAAAGAGCATTGAAATTCCAAAGCAAGGTAGTAAAAACCTTCGTCAGTGTGTTCAAAAAAGATTTTATCTACCTTACATTGTGTTACAAAGCTTCACATTAATTTTCAAACGTGATGCTTTGTAACATAACTAAAGGTCATACGCGTCAAAGGTTGATACGCGTAAACTATCACTTTTTAAGATTATGTATAAAGAGTGCTGAATACTTGACTTCACTGGCATGAAATAAATAATTTCATTCTATAAGGTAATTATTGAAATATAATTTGTGTTGTAAACATCTTATGTTTAAAACATGTTATTAAGTAAATTTGTTAATTCAACTTTTGGGGCGTTACTTTTGTTGTTTCACGTTATTTTTCAGGCATCTCAAACGCATGCATTCTCACTTTTTTAAACAAGTAACGGTTGTAACTCACCTTCGTCAGAGCCGTCTTCGCAGTCCTTGACACCATCCTTAACCTTATGGCTGTCGATGCAATGCGGCAAACCGCACCGACACCGGTGCTGGCCTCGGCCACATTCTAGAAAGAGGGGGAACAAACATTATTGATTGTTGTTATTTACACCGCCTCATTCATTTGCGGAAATGTAAACAAAAATATATTAAGATTGATGCACATTCGGCATCGTCGTTTGCATCAATATATATATAAACAAACATCAAAAATTAAAAATTAAACCGGAACTAATTATATCGGAATCGGAATTTCAAACAACAAAAAATAAACAAAAATGAAAGCTAAATTACATAAAATCTATTTAAGAAACAAATCTAAATTAATATAATTAAGTAAACGAAAAAAAACAATTTTTCGGATTCGAACAAGTTTAAAATTTTAAAATGACAAGCCTATCATTGCATTATATATATATATATATATGAGATTGAAATCTATTTCTAAAAATATCTGAAACTATATGTATATAAATAAAACTAAATTATCTCAAAATTAAACTTTAAAGAACTAAAAAGTAAAAAAAGCATTAATGATTTTATTTTTTATTCTATTCTTTTTCTTTTTCTTTTGCAATTTTTACTAATTTGTACACACACACACATATATACATATATTGGTATGAAAAAAATATTTTTTAAGTATACTTTTATTAGCTTCCAGAAAGAAATTTTTAATTTAATTATTTTCACCTTTTTGTTTGTTTTTATTTGGAATATACAAACAGAAAGAACTAAATCTATGGGGGGGGATTAGAATTAGAGATTATTACAAATCTCCACATTTCAGACTTTCATGTGTTCGGAAAACACTTTTATTAAGTCTGCATATCCATTAAAACGATAATTCAAGCACGCTTTACGATGCAAGTATGAAATTCGCTGTATGGATTTAATGCCAGGGTTTTTAGATACAATTCAGTATAGAATTATTAGAAGTCTTGTCTGTTTCTTCATATCAACAAAATAATTCCAGGAGAGTATAGTAAAAAAAAGTTTAGCACTTGTTAAGCAGCAATTAACAATAACATTTTGGGTATTTTTACTGTTATCTTGTGACAAATGTCGCTAATGTATACCTAACGCGAGCCAAGTTGCCAAGCGTAAGATAAGACATGATTATAAAAATTTGTCTGAATTCTGCATTATTTGGCGATTTCTTGCTGCACCCGGCTAATGGAAAAGTGCCCAATTTTAAATTGCCATTTCGTATTAAAATTAAAATCTTTACAAATTCACTAATTTAGTAAAGTGTGAAATATAGAAAATTGAATGGCAAGGTAATCTATTATTCTGTTTTCAAAAACTTATTTTCTTAGAAATATTTATAATTTTTAAGTTATTCTCGCATTATTATATTTAGAAAAAACTGCGAAAGGTAAATTAATGTTCTTGTAATATGAGGATGAAAATAAAAGTCTAAACAATGTTTTGAATCACTGAATTTTATAAATGTTGCTGTTGTTGTTTCTAAAGGCACTTGCCATTGATAGGCCGTTGATTAAAGAGTCATTGCTGTTTAATTCGAATTTTTTTGCGATTCTTGCTTTTACAGTAGCGCCATCTAGGGCCAAGAGTACCAGTTAGCTACTCACGCGTCAAGACCATTTTTATGGCCGGACTTCATTCACAGATCGTAATTTAGGCCTGGATCAGAGAACGATCATCACTGAACCAGTACCCCTAGTGGTATTACTCTTGACATGGAGGACTTTGTGACCATAACAGATTTCTACGTGCGCCGGCCACCACCACACACGAGGGTCTTCGGCCGGCGAGATTCAAACTCACAACCCAAGGTATGCGAAACCAGCACCCTACCAACCAAGATACCTCAGTCTGTCATTTTTAATGTAAATATCTGTAATCATTATATAATATTTATTTAGGCAAAAGTCTACGAAGGCAGCGTGACAATTATTTACCGCAATTTATCGTCATTGTAGTTATTTTCATAAAAAGAATTGAAATTCTCAGGATAATGCGAAAAAAGATGCCATATGTAAACTATATTCTTCCCGCAGTTTAAGGTATACGACTCCGTTAAAAGCACTGGTTATCGACCACATTAGCTAATGTTTTTTTTTATTGTTATTTCTTGTAGTACAGACTTTTTTCTTTCCAAAACAGTTTATCTTTTCTCTGTAAAGGTAGGAGTGACCTATCATCCAGGGGAATTTTAAGCAAAACATATTTTCCAGCTAAAGTGTGTCTTTTACTTTAATTTTCTTTAAACTTTAATTTTTATAGAAATTCTCCACCATTAACATGCTATCTCAAACACTAATTGAGGTATTTTACATAGAATTTTCAGCGTGTGTTTTAAATAATATGGGCAATGTAATAAATCAAAAGTTTTTTATTGGTGAAATACTTTTTCATTTACAGGTGTTTTTAGAAAAATTAAGTTCTAAATTCATGGAAAAAAATTCATATAAACATATATATTTTTCCATCACTTCTTTGCGTCTCAGGATTTTTCTTAGATTTTGGTTCATTTCATTTTTCATTATATTCTTTAACTTAAGTATAAAGAAAAATAAGATTACTGCATCGCAATTTTGTGCACAGTGTTAACCGGTTGAATTTCATTAAAATTTACTACACATTTTCCAACTTCTCAAAATATATCCAAATAATTTTGATGTATTTATAACATTTTGTTTAATAAATTACGATATATCTAAAAACCATAGTTTTAAATTGTTTTTTAAAAAAATCCAATTTTTCAAAAAATTTCCTTTGAACGTAGTTGGATAGATTAAAATTAATTCCTATATTTACTTGAGAAAAACGAAATAGGGCTTTATTTCTTTCCACTATTTCCCGAAAACTTTCCTCTAAAAATATTGTTATAAAATGAAACGCTTAGCATATAGTTTAATCATATTGTTCCGTAGAATATAATTCAGCTCCCCGGACATGAAAGGCGAGCTTACCTTCGTCCGATCCATCATCGCAATCAGGCCATCCATCATGATACCTCTCTTTGGGTATGCACTGATGTATCGTTTGACACGTGAATTCCTCTTGCGTATTGCACTCTGCAAAGAAACGAAAAACACGTCAGGAACTAATGCATTAAAAAATTTGCAAAAGTATCAAAAATTGGGAAAAAATAAATAAGTTGAAGATAACACATCATGTGGATGGCGATTCTTTCGTGTTAACAGCAAATTGGAAATTTATGGAAGCAATTTAAGCTGCAATACAAATTGAAATTTTTAAGAATTTCAGTATCAAGCTAATAATCAATTTAGTTGTTTCCTTTAAAAAAAATGTTTTTTTTTTTTTTTTTTTTTTTTTTTGATAAAGATTGGCGTTGAAGCCACATATATTTTTTATTTCCCTTAACTGTATAAATTTAATGGAATACTAAAACTTTTTTGATTTAATTTTTTTAAACTAAAATGCTAGGTAAGCGAATCTTCTTAAATCATTTACTAGTCAATGTGCCGTCGTACTTCTAAAACCTGCAAATGTGTAGTCTCCCTGAAACTTTCTTGTATATTCTCATAAAAATGTTGTCTTCTACTAGCTGCAAAAACTGTTGACCGTGGGTAAGATTGAGAACTCTTCACAAGGAATTAGCGTATAATAGATATGTAATAAAAACTTTTGGCATGGATGTAGTATTTTCAGTGAATTTGAATTAGACTCGCTAAATTTTTTGGATGGGAATTCTTCCGTGTTAACAGCAAATTTAAAATTTATGGAAGCAATTTAAGCTGCAATACAAATTGAAATTTTAAAACACAGTATTAAGCCAATAAACAACTTAGTTGTTCCTTTTTTTAAAAGAAAGAATCTTCTTTCCTTTAACATTTTTTTAGGGGGGGGGAGATAAAGACTGGTGTTGAAGCGACATATTTTTTATTGATTTCCTTAAACTGAATGAATTTCGATAAAAGGAACACCTTACAATCCTAATATAAGCTATTTGTTGTCTAATCTGCAACGAAAGAAGTCGCACTAATGTTACTTTAATTTGAATTATGTATAACTAAAACATCTACAACTCTACAAAGAAAAAATTTAATTTTTCGTATTAAATAAAGAGTTTTGATTTGTTAATATGTTTTTATCGTCCCAATAATTAAAGGCCAAAATTATTTGATGACACGTCTATACTTCATTAAACATTTCTTTAGAAAACATGCCGTGTGGATTCATAAAGGTACGTCATCTCTGCTACAGAAAGTCAACATAGTAATATTATAAATGGAAAGGTTTAGATGGGTAGATGGATGTTACACAATCACGCCAGAACCGCCGGACGGAATTGGAGGAAATTTAACACAAAGATAGATTAGAGTCAGAATTCAGTAATTTTTTTATTAATTAAAAACTGACTTTCGAGCCAAAAAGCCTGAGACCAAATCTCACCAAATATGATTAAGGCTCCAGTTTTGTTTTTTTCTCAAGAGAAATTAGGTTAGACTTTGCAGAATTTCAGTGATTATTTCAAACAATTCTGTTTCTTTGTGTTTAATGTATTAAAAATCAAATGTTGTTAATGAATCTATCTTTCGGGCTAACTCTGAAGTAGTTTTAAATTAAAAGAAAACAGAATAAAGGAAATAAAATTGAGTTACCCCAACTGGCCTAGGAAAGTCAGACATGTGCGTTACGCCAACTGGCGTTGAAAGTTCACACGCGATTGTTGACAATTTTGTTTTCATTTAAAAGATTAAAAATGATGTGTATAATGCTGTTGTAGCTATCTCCATCTCGATCTATAAATAAAATGGATTTGACGGGACTTGATTTGCTGTTTTGTTTTATTTTGGGTATAGAATGCAAAAAAATTGTTTTTACGTTATTTTTGTTATTAAATTGTGTTTATGGTGTATATTTTTCGTATATGCTTATACTTTTAAACGTATCGTTTTTAGGCTAGGTTCAATTTTTTTATTATTATTCGTCATTGTTTGATAGTTTTTTTGCACATATACATTAAAATTTCTACGCGAACAGAGTCGCGGGTAACAGTTAGAATCTCTCTCTCACTCTCATCTTTTGATGTAGGACCGATAACACGAAGAATAAATCAGTGGTGCGGACGAGGACAATGTACCCTTCGATAGCATCGCGTGTCTCCCAAAGTGTCGGCAGCCGCAAAAGTGGGCAATTCTTTTGTTTCCTTGCAAATGGATACAAGCCATTGTTCGCGCCTCGACTGATCGGGCGTTCCTCTAAACGTATAGACGGTGCCGACCGCAAACGATTGCGATTTGTCACAAGTTTCCGGTGGAATGAATTCATACGAAAGGAATGAAATAGAACATCGGTTCAGTAATGTGTATCACTGTGTGAAGAGGCTTTGCTCGAGATTTCATTGATATTCAGCTGAAATCGGAAAAAAAAACCTTCCAATATAAATGAACTAAGCGTAGTTATATCGGTTTCTATAATGGTTTGTTGAGAATTTTAAACTCGTTTATAACTTTTAAAGCCCAATAGATTATTATTTTTCATCATGTAAATCAAAGTATATTTTATCGTCACTGGATATTTTTGCTATTTTTGAAATGGGGAAACGAAAATTAACGAATATATATATATATATATATATATATATATATATATACACTAATAGTAGGAATTGAAAAAAAAACTACATTTTGAGTGGGGAAAAAAACTTATGTGTTGAATATGCATTTAATGCAAATAAATTTTTTAAAATTACGTCATAAATACTACGTTTGTATATGAATTTATATGCTTCAAATTAAAATGTGCAGTAAGACTGTCACCCATTCCCACTTTAAAATTTTATGATGATGCCGAAACTTATGACAAATGCGTCAACTACCCATTAATGAAATTCAGATAAACGCTTGTTTATATTACTATACGTTTATTAATGACGTATAGTAAATTTCTATTTTTCAATCACGGGTTCATCTCAAATTTCTATTGTTGGAGCCGGAAAATGACGATTTCGAAATCTGATTCCATAGAGGATTCGTTCCGCACTCGTTTTAATTATGTATAGATTAATCCTCTTTTTATCTTTGTACGCTAATAATCTAAAACGCAAATGCAGCTGAACGGGCTTTTTAATTATTTTAATAGTTATTTTAAGGTTTTTAAAACGAGCGCCCTCCAGGATAATAATTTTTTTTTCTATTCTTTTGATAAATATTTAGAAATATTAAAATAAATTTCACGGAAATATTAAATAATTGGTTTCGTCAGGAGTTCTTTTCCTATTTTCGAAAAACAACGGAACACAGGTAGATTTGTAAACAGTCACAGTTTTGGTCATTAAGGACTATAGTTGTGAAATGCGATGGCAGTATAAAACATACATGGTGAGAATCATAGTATAAGTAGTCATGGTTTTTAAACTGCCTTCCGAAAGATTTATTTACGGAAAGTTAGAGATAGAATACCAGTTCAGGTGTCATTCTCGTCATCTGCTACTAGCTCAGAATACCCAATTTCATATCAAAATAGCCATGTTATCTCCGAAACAGAATGTTATTGTGACCGAAATAAATTAAAACTTCTTTCGTATTTTTAGCAACATTGAATTTTAATCGCTAGTCGTGCAAATGACTAACGGAAAACAGCACTCTAAAAGGAAAACAATGGTATGTTATCTTAAATGTATTGCTATATCCTCAATGGAAATTCTATCACTTATCTTGCGAGTTTATGAAATTACTGTCTAAATGGCATACCCTCATATGCAACGCATTATGAAAAAAAGTATTAAAAAAAAAAACTGAGACCTACATTTTAACAAAACTAGTAATTGTACTAATGATTTACACAAATAATATCCCTGTTCTTTATCCAAATATTGCTAATGATTGCAGATCTCAATGAGGCAGAAAGATTTAATAGAGATAGACCATATTAAAATCCTATTACATTTGAAGTTTATGATGTAATGGATCATACATTCGTGCCACTGAATCCAATTCAAGTAGATTTGTAAATGCTGATTGTTGTTAAGAACATTGCGGTATTCAATTCGATAGACAAATCAGAGATAAGCTAGAATTCGAGATTACCTGGGAATTAAAAGTTTATGAAATTTATGAAGTTATTTCAGAATTTTTAATCTTTTTTTACAAACTTGCTTTGCTTATTACTATGTTTTATCCCAAATCGCGTCTCGGACATGCCATACTTTTTAACTAGATATATGCAAGCAACAATTAAAATATTTGTAAGAAATGTCATTACTGATTTAATTGCTTCTAGGTAATAAATTTAATTATTTGGAAAATTTATTTTAAGATCTGCATTTCAAAATTACGATTTTAAAAAAATGAGTTGATTTTTTAAAGATTTATTCAAATTTCCTTTCATAATTACTATCGGAAACTTTAAATCCACAGCATTAAAAACACAAAACGGAAAGTATTTAAAA
>JAPMOQ010057461.1:173901-204297 GCA_026543055.1 Argiope trifasciata | reverse complement strand
TACCTTTTTATTGATTTATTATCAGATTTTTAAAAGTAAATTTGATAATGGTATTATTTCAACAGGAACAATATAAAGAGAAATGAATATAAAGTTAACAGAAATACTTCAAGGTAAAAAAAAATTGAACTAACACAAAGAAAACTGTGTTTATTTTAAAGATAATACATGTTGCAATCGACTGATTTCGCACATCAGCAAAATTCCATTAAAAGCATTTTAGAGGAAAATAAATTTCTCTGTAGGGAATGGAAAAGCGATTTAAGATTTTCTTCAGAATAATTTCCATGTTGAATTTTTTTATTTATTGCACTAACTTACACGAATTTTATGAAGATTTCTCTTTTGTTAATTCTTTGACATCAAAATTTTACTCCTGTAATTTGAAAGATTTAAACCAGAACAGCAAAACTTTGTCTTCTTGTACAGAAATTCAAATTTTAGAAAAGAAGATTCAATACGCTTTTAATTGTTTATCTACTTTTGAAAGATTTCCCCTGTGAGATTTAAAAAAAAATTATTATTGTTGTTGCATCAAACTGTTGTACGAATTGTTTTATATTTAATGATACTAATTTCAAAACAATAAATTTTTCTATAATATAATGCTCGAAATTAAAATACAAAATTTAATATTCTTCAAAATTTTTTTTCAAAATTAAGGAAACCTGGAAGTTTTTGTTTAAACACAATTGGTTTCTTTTGAAAAACTCCACTTTGTAAAGAAATGCTTCAACTCAACATTTAGTAATATTTATTTACAAAAAAAATTATTAGGCATTGTTTTACTATTTACACCTTTGAAACAGAAAATATTACTTTATTATTGAAATATATTTTGCATTTATAATTTTTCACGCAATATCTGTAACTATTCAAAAACTTCTTGGCTTTATTTTCAGTCTATTTTACAAATAATTTCCATCATAAAGCAAATCTTAATAGTTTTCCGTGCATAACACATCATTACATGAAGAAAAAATGCTAAATATCAGTTTTGATAGAATCGAGAAAATATATCAGATATTTAAGAAACCATAAAGGCAATTTAAAAAAAAATATGAGTCAATAAGGTTGGCATATTTTATATCAATAATAGGTTGTGATCCAAATATTTTTAAGCTTAATAATAACCTGAAAAAATATAATGGTTAGTGTGAGATAACATTGAGATCACTGGAGGTCTTTCTGGAATTTATGAGACAACAAAGAACAATTTAAAAAATCGTGTCAATAGAGTTTGACGCAATTTACGCCAATAATATGCAACCGCAAAAATATCCCTTCTTTGAAAACCTCCAGTAGCTAACTTGAACGCGGAAAAGAACATCTACCCAGCTAACTTTTCCGATGCGTAATCGCCACGTTTGGACTCAATTGACCAGTTTTAATGGGAAAAATCTCGAATACCGGTTCCACCCCTCATACCGAATTCATCATCCACATTCACCTCGGAGCGAAAATAACTCGTTTTTTGCTGACAGAACTTTCCAAAAGGAGGCTCAAACTAGGCCAAGGAGGTCCACTAACTGGCCGCAGGCATGTCGGAATTATGGCCAGTGCGCAAGCTGTCCGTGCAACCCGTTATCTCTCCAGCAGATCTGAGGCACAGTTTTATTCTGAGTCCATTTGTGCTGGATTCCTCAAAAGGATCGACCATGGCGATGCGCATCTTTCAGGCTCGCAGATTTTCTAAAAGTAGCTCGATACGGAAGGGGGGGGGGAGGGATGCTTCCCTGGCTTTGTTGATCGGAGGAATCTAAGATGACCTTGTGTTGGAAGTTCCGTATTATTTTGATAAGATAACACATGATTAAAGTCATGGACGAACGCTAGCCGTTGAGGTACTGCTTTAAGGGCAGTTGTTTGGAATTTTGCAAGGATTCGCCTGTTGTTCAGAGATGTATTAATTATCATTTTAGGGAATTTTGAATCCATTCAGTGTTGCCTTCCAAGGTTTTTATTTGATTAAAAGGACTGATTCACCATTCTTTTCCCGTTCTTACTATATATATATATATATATATATATATATATATATAAGTAGTCAATTATAAAACTATTAAATTAAAATCAATTCCAGAATCATCAAAAATTAAATTATTTCGCAAAACCAAATCTAACTCTTCACCAGAATTATGTTTCTGTGTTGCTCCTTTCTTTCTATTCTATATAACTCTATTCTTTCTATTCTATATTCTTTCTATTCTATTCTTTCATTTTCATCTACCATTTCTTTACGAAGATTAACATCAAATACCTTAATGATTATCAATAATATTAAGAAAGTGTAATATATAAAATTTCTCAATTTATTTTGGTTGATTCAATGTCAAAACTGTAACTGGCAAATATGTATATTTGCATTTGATATATTTTGATTAGTTAAATTCGTCTACATCTTAAAACAAGTGCTTTACAAGCATATTACATACTTAATGAGTGAAAATATTAAACTATTTCTCTCTTTTTTTGTAATATTTTGAAAGTAGAATGTGATAAGCATAAATATTTTAAATTTTACTATATATATATATATGAAATGCAATCTGTAACACTGTCATTTATAAATTGAAGTAAATATTTAAGGAAAACTTAAAAGTCATTTTTCAAAATTATTAAAAACTTATTTACATTCATTTAAAATTTGTTTACATTATAACATAATCAACAAATCCTCAGGATACTTATTGATATTTTCATACATTTAAACTAATGACAGTAATTTTGTTTATTTTTTTAAACTATATTTGAATTCATTGATAAAGTAATCATTTTCTGAGACGTTCTTAAATATTCTGCGACTTATTGTTATTGGGTTTGAATTTCTAGTTCGCTGTCTTAAATTGTTCCCGAGTATGTAGCTTATAAAGTGAATAATTGTTATTATTCATAAATAATTGTTATTTACTTCATAAAGTGAATAAAGTTATTATTCACTTCAATACCATAATACAATAATTTCTGAATAATAACTTTAATATAAAGTTATTATTCACTTTATATGATGAATGTAGCTTATAAAGTGAGTAATTGTTATTATTCACTTTATATGAAATAAAATAGCTATTATAGTGTAAAATAAAAGCGACATTAACATTGCTTATTTCTGTAACTTACAACGCACCATTCTATATCACCTGTTATTATATTATATTACTTTCAGGACTGAATTGTAGTGGCGGGTTAAAAAATGCAAAGTTACTTAAGTGCAGTAATTAATTATAAATAAAATGCATAAATTATAAATATTGCAGTTAATTTTCTACTACATAATTTGGCCCTTGCGCCAAAAAATCCTAATGAACTAATTAACTTTAAAAACTACATAATTATGCCCATTTAGAAGAAAGATATCCAATTGCAATGTTATGCGTAAGATTCAAAATACATTCATTATCTTAACAGCTTGTGCAGAGGAAGAAAAACATTTCTTTGCTTCATTATCTCTGAGGAAATTCCTTTTATGGAAAAGTGATATGATGTGACAACAGTTAAATCGAGAAATCGTAAAAGACAACAGTGTGGATTGTAAAAATGTAAATGAATGCAGTGTGGACAACATATGGATTTTATTCCAAAAAATAAATGTATTTTTAAAATACAGAGTAGCGGTTATTCAATCTAAGTAAGACTTTTATCCAAAAGTTATTTCGAAGCAATGACTAAACAACATCTAATCTTCGCCTTCACACATCGGACAAACCGAACAGTAATAAAAGGGATTTTCAAGGTACGTATCCACAATAAACACCAAGCATTCCAAACTGAAAAGCTTTTCAAAGGAAAGTTTCTCATTCTTCCACCGAACATTTGTGCGAATGAAATAATGTGGCAGTATCAAAGCTTAGAACTCCGAAACGGTGAGGAATCTTATTCTATTCGGATGAACAATTTTCAAAGGTTTCTAAGCACAGTGAGAGCCTCTCAATTCTGCATTTGCTTTGTATTCAAAGGTCAAGACTAAAACAATAGCCACTATATTCAGAGAAGAGTTTATTGCAATAATATTTATTTTTCAAAAGAAAATTCAGGGATTTCGTCCAGTAGGTGTTAAAGAAGCTCATTTTTTTTTTTTTTTTTTGAAAGTGAAAAAACTTTGAAATATATTTTATGGTTACAACATTTTTTTTAAAACTAAATATCTGCCTGTTACTTTCAAGTAAGAATGGAATCAAACAATCAGAATAGAAAAAATAGAATTAAACATATTGCTGAAGCTTCAGCAACTGTTTAGCTTGTTGTCAGGGATAACTAAAGTTGAGGATAACAGGAATGCAATGAGATATATACTTATAGTGATAAATATAATTTTCTTTTTTTTAAATGAAAATTACTGAATCTCAAAAGAGCTTGTGATTCGTTGTGTCCCCAATTTTAAGAAACAATTTTTTAATTATTATATTCATTTTTAACTCAATTAAGAAATTTAATCAAAGAATTTTTTTCAATGAGCTATCAGTTCTTATTTCCATTTTTTTCACCATTTGATTCAAGGTCTGCTGATAAAAAATGAAGAGAACTTCGGAATTAAAGAGATGAAACTTCGAATTTCAATTATGAATAATTCTTAAGTGGAGGAATTGATTGATTCGTTCCCTAATAAAAATTTCTTGCACCATTTTTCTTCCCGAAATTTTCCCTCCTTAAATTTACTTCTAATTTTATTAAAAAGTTGAAAAGGATCTTTTCTTTTAGCATAAATAGGTTTTTGATTTTGATTTTCCTATAGTATTATTTAAAAAAAATATTCATCTGATCTATCGTTCCTTTAAATGAATTTTGCAAAAGTTAAAATTTTATTTCGTGTAGAATACAAATACGCGTCGTTGCTATTAAAGTTGGCAGAAATATTTGTTTTTATCACGTGTTTTTTATTTAATCACAATTTAAAATAATAGAAGGCCATTGAAGAGATGATTTTGTTTTCGTTAGTTCAATATTCAGGTCTTTGTTGCAAAGGAATTTAGATCATAGGACGAAAGTTTTTGAAACGTCCTTGTCAGTGTCAACCCACGGTAGCCTTGATAGTTACAACGAATGGGAGGCTAAAAATACAAAGGTGTATGATTTATTTCGTCTGGTTTCTGGAAGTAATTAGTGCGAGGACTTTCGAAGATTTGTTTACTAACACATAAAATGAAACCAAAAATTGCTACATTTGATGATACTCAAGGAAAAACACAAATAAAATAATTATTCAGTGATAGAGACATTAAAATTTACGTTTCACTTGAAATTCCTTTTTTAAACTAGTTATATTAATTTTTAAATTAATATAATTAGTATTTAAATTAATATAATTAGTATTAATATAATAAATATTAATTAATTTTTAGTTATATTAATTTTTTTAAATTTTTATTAAGTTTATTAAAATTAGGTATTAGTAATTTTTAAATAAACAATATATTTTCCTGCTTTAAGAAAGGTGAAATAATTGTTTTATAAGTTTAAGGTTCCTTCCTAAAACAAGCAAGTTTGTGAAGGAATCAATGGCAAATAATGTTCAAAATAATAAGATTTTTGTTGTTAAAAAACATATCATGCATGATACTTATGAAACGCATTTTGCTGAGAATGCAGGTTACAAAATTTGAAGAAGCTGTTAATTCCTGAATATGCCATTTATTGCTCGCCCAAAACCATGTTGAACAGAATCCTATGTTTCGTAGCTATCGATTTGTCTAAAAACATGAGAATAAGAAAATGTATCAATTATGTAAAGTTAATTTTGCTCTTCTTTGAAGGGAATAAGCAATTAATATTGCTAATTATTTAAATTTAACATTTATTAGTAATTTTAATTCTTATATAAAATATGAATTACAAGTTTTTAGATGCTTACAAAGAGTAGCTATAAATTGCTTAATGAAGAATATGTTAAATGTTCAGCAAACATCTATGCATGTAATAAATAACAGTTATTTGTTAAATGAATTTTTTTCTGATTATTTTATTAAGAGTTGTGCTGAATTATATATTTTAAAATTACAAAATGTTTGTTTAAACATCAAACAGAACTAATTATGCTAACTATAAATGCAAAGAATGCTAACCTATACTATAAATATAATGAATTCCTTTCTACATTCGAAGGCCCCACTCCTAAAAGCTTACAAGAAAATGAAGTTGAATTAGTTATGATATTAAATAAATACGTTTTCTTATTACGCTTTAACTTCAATTCTCAATTCAATGGAATACATATAATTAATTATTTTGAAACATTCTTTTCTATTTCGAAACAAATTTAATTTCAATAACTTGCTTCATATTTGTAAAAATGATTTTTTTTCCTTCTGAATTTGCGATATTTTATTCACATCTCCTCTAGATGATTGAAATTTTGTATTTTCGATAAGTAAATATTATTTGAATATTTGCATAAGATGATGAAGTTAAATTTTCATTCATCAAAAACACTTGTTAATGAATTTGTGATGATAGATTAGTGTAAAAGAGAATATCACAAAAAGTATTTCTTAAAAATAAAGCATTCTACTGTTTCACTCTAACATAAACATTCTAAAAAAACCTGTTTATAACTTTTTTTAATCAAGTGATTCTGCATTTTCAAATTAGTTTCTGAAAGTAATTCGAAAAATACAAAAGTGAAACAAATGTACAAAAATGAATACAAATATTATTTTTAAAAAAGTACAAAAAATGAATAAAGAGTAAAACGTTTTTTTTTTCTGAAACCAAAATGACCTCAAATACTCTAATCAATCACTGACCAAGTTTTTGTGAGTTTCCCTCCCCCTTTTTAAGCTAAAACCTCTAAAAATAGACCAAATATCCGAAATCTGTTACAAAATAGTAGGTAAGCGTCCATCTAAATAACTTGTGGCCCAATTTTTTCTACTCTAATAAGCAAAGTGATCTCAACTCTTCGTATGTGCTTAGATTTCACTGCTGTAATATTTCAGCAAGGCATATCTTTTGAAGTAAAAAGAGTACTCTTTTGGAAATACTAAATAATACAAATATCTTCATTTTACTTTTGAATGTATTAAATTTTATTTATAGAGATAGCCTTTTTATAGTGCATGCTCACTAATATAAATTTATTTTTCAGAACAAATAATAATCTAGTTGTTGAACTAATTCATAGTTTTCGGTTCTATCTAAAAATTTAAGGGCATCTAATTTTGAAAAATAATTCTTATTATGAAAAATATCGATGATTTGCATACATATCTAATCACTGAGTAAAAATTTCACAATAAATGAATTAAAAATCATGACTGCAGCCTTCGTTTTTCTATTTCGAATGTTCTTATCGTTTGCATACTTATTTGAAATAATTCTTTGTTGTTACCCATGGCACTTTTTACGATCCCGCTGACCGAAAGTTGTCTAATTTAGAATCCCTTGTTTTTTCAGTAGCGCCAAATAGGGCCAAGAGCACGATTCAGCGATTTCAGGCTTCATTTTCGCTTGCACAATCCCTTTTTACAGGGGGAGCACATTAACACTAATCACAGATACAACACAGAATGACAACCATGCCCGAACCGGGATCATGGGAAAATATGCTACCTCTATGCCAGGACACAGGCTCAAACAATTCTTCGTATACTTATTCCGTTTTCTTTATTGAATAAGAAAGAAATGATAAAAAATTTGAATCAGCAGCAGACTACAATAATAAGTGCTATGTGAACAATTTAAAAAAAATCTCAAATACCTCAAAAAATTTCGTAATGGGCAAATATGTCGAGTTTTCAAACAATTAAAAAGTGATTATATCTAATCACTATATCAACTCACATTGATAAGTGCTATTATTGTACAGTGTACATCATTGATTAGTGCTATGCGAACAATTGAAAAAAAATGATCTCAAATACCTCAAAAACTCCGTAATTAGCAACTGTGTCGAGTTTTCAAACAATTGAAAAATGATTAAGAAGAATTCTATAAGTATTTGAAAATTAATTGAAGATTCTTTAAATTAAATTATCCCAGGAAAAGATCTTCCCGCTTTTTTTAAAAAAGAAAGATGCTCTGCTTTTCAGTAATCAATATAATTGTTTTGCCTGAATTTCAAAAATGTGTTAGTAGAAAAAATGTTCTGCTCCGTAGCCTTACAGCGAAGATCCACGAGGTAAGGCCAGTCATACCAATAGGGCACTTGGGCACGTCACATGCACAAGAAAATCCCTGCTTTCCCATAAATTAGAATGTCAGAGGTAGGAGCACGTATGTGGTACCTCCGGCTATATTTGTTACGTGAATACGTCCTTCGGCTATACCGTGGGGAAGGAACTCCAGGTTAAAACAAATCAGTGTGTCTTTGCGATGGTATCATTTCTCATGGAGAAGGATTAGCATTTAGTTATGCGTCAATGATTAAGTGAATTAGATCATCCATGTGAAGGTGAGTAAGTCACACAGAATCATTCAAATCAAGGACTGAATGATTGATTGGATCATCTGACTAAGGAATTCTTAATGGCTTTTATTTTAACCAAACATACAAAAAAATAACACTGGGAATCAGCTGGTGATTAAGTATGATCAACGATTGTAATTATTAACCCATATGATTAATAGTATTGATCCATAGTTTTACTCAATTTATATCATCCACTATAGTAACTCGGTTTGTGGATGAATAATAAGGAAATGTCTTATACCGATGACTCATTTATTATCACAAAATTGATTGATACCATTCAATAATGATTGCATCATGATCATTTATACTTATAATAAAGCTCAATGTGTGTGTGTTCATGTTGGCACCCTACAAGCCAAACCTTTCCACCTAGAGCTACAAATTTGACATGTATATTGGACGCCGAAAATGTGCACCTTGGAGCAATTTTTTCGAATTTTTAATTAAAATTTTGAAAAATAAACGACATTTTGTCGTTTTTCCACTATATCTTCAGAAAATACTATCGCACAAACATGATTTTTACTTCAAGTTAAAGATTAAAAATTTAGCTTTCTAATAGTGTCAGTTCTTTTAACATATAACTTAAGCTTCTATTTTTAACGAATTTTTAAAGAAATATTTTAACTATATTTTTCCAACAATATATTTTGGACAAAACAATAAAAATTAATCTGCACGAGTACGTAAAAGGGAAAAAATTAGCTTTTATCAGAGTGTTGCCATCATATCTACAGAAGTTAAAATTTAAAAAAAATTATTGCAAATTAGATCTATAAAAAAAATGTAACTATCAGCACGTGACTGGATAAAATAAAATAAATAATTCCACAACAACTGATTTCAAATCAGCGATGAATAGTGGTACAATGAACAAATAATCGTAAGACTTCTATAATATTACGAGTTACGCGAGTATCAAAGTTTGGAAAAATATATTTGGTTCATAAATCATGAAGAAAACAAGATACGTAAGTATTTAATTGAAAGTTTTAGTACGCATTACTCATGGTGAGCCAGTTGGTCGCCAATGGCGACTAGTATAAAAATAATAACCTGAATGATAAATACTTAAATAACTTGAAATATATCATATATTTAAAATTATAAAGATGAAATATACGTATAGTAAATAATGAAACATGAAAAACAAATCCACCCATCATTATTATTATTTTTTAAACCTTTTTTTTTTTCCGCTTGTTAAAATTTGGAAAACTGAAATAGGTGGTGTTGCTTGTTAGGCGATGAATTTCTTTATTATTAAAATAACTCGATTTTTAAGATAACTATACTTTGCAAACAAATCCAGACACAAAAACTCTGCTCGTTTCAATAACACGTACATTTCTTGAGTAGGCAAGAAGCAGTGAATCCTCAAGATCTTTAGCTAAAAGTATCTACGGATATTTTAAATTTCAAGAAATTTCATTCATTTATATCAAATTATATTTAATTTTTTTTAATTCCAGAAATCAGTATTTTTTTAGGAGAGGGGGGGGGGTGATCCTTTCAGGACCGCAATTTAAAAATACAAAAAATAAGCGTAAAAAATAAAATTTTTAACAACCAAATGTAGAAATTCTTTCTTAAACCAAACATTTGAGAAAAATACTTATTTCAAATGCACTCACTTTTCAGCAATGTTTATTCAATTGTTTGTTGCATTTCGTGCCTCAGTTTTTCAAATATTGGATTACCGTACAATTTTCCTTCGAATACTTCGCTACTTCTGAAGGATTCTTTTGAATACTCCGTAATTACTTCTGAGTAATTGCTCATAATTAATAAATGAGAAGTAATAATTTTTAAACAATTGGCTATGAAATGTCTCTAACAAGAATGAAAGACAAGAAGACAAGAACTCTCCCATGTCTGTATTCAGAAACTTTTCTAAAAGATTTAGATACTACAATCGAATTTTAAATTTGAAAAGAAATACATCCTGGTGTCTGATTTCAGTCATTCCTTCAACCTACGCCTCAGTAATTTTAACAATTATACGTACTTATAAAAAGGAAGCAGTTTACTCTCTACACATTCGTTTCGAAATAGTATTCATAAAAAGGAGCGATCTGTCTCTTGAAAATGGCGAATCAGAGAGAGAGCTATAATTTTACGCCCGTGACCCCGTCACCAAAACGTTAATTTTTTATCATGTTGTAAGGTCTTTTTTTTTCTGTTGCTACTGTTTTAACTATTTTTTTAGACTTCCTGTATTAATTCTTTAAGATGACCCCGTACTTTTATTTTGAGTTGACAAGGTTGGTTGTATTGTCACGTAGATAGAACTCAAGAAGACACAGGAAGTAGGGTTAAATCAATTTATTAACTCAACTCTGAACTAAGAACACTGTGACTGAGACACCTTCAGCTTTTATACAAGAAGGGAAAGTTCCAGAATACCTTTCTGGAGACAGTAAGAAAAGTCCAGAGTACTTATCTGGTAAATTAAAGAATGGTCCAGTATCTGCTGGAACACGAAATAAAAGAAAAACACTTAAACAAATTTTAAGTCTACCTGTATTCGAACACGTGATTTCCTGCCTACTAGTCCAGCATCATAACCATTCAGCTATGCAGACATAGCGATGCTTGTTTCAATGAGGCAGTATATCTACTTTACATCTCACCTGCCGGCGTCCTGGCTTAGGAGTAATTTGACTTCCTAGTATTCTGGTCGTCCCGGGTTCGAGTGCCGATTCTCGCATGGCTGTTATTCTGTGTTCTATCTGTGAATACTGTGAAAGTGCCCTCCTGATATAAGGGGTTGTGCAAATGACTGTGAAGCATGAAGTAGCTAAGTCGTACTCTAGGCCCTAGTTGGCGCTACTGAAAAATAAGGGACTCTAATTTTGACCGCGATCAGCAGGCTTGTCAATGACAAATGCCATTGAAAACAACAACAATATTTTACTTATATAAAGAAGCACCGATTATTAATTTTTTCCCCTTCCCTCAGTATTAGAAACTGTAAAAAAGCCCTACATTCCGTATCTCAATTGCCCCAGAGACCTTTCTTTAATCACTGCAAGACTCCGCACAGGCCACTTTAAAGACATGAAAACAGGACCAGATGATTCTAGATAATACTCCATTTGCAAGCATTGCCCCTCATCACAATGAAGCCCAGAAAATACATCGTCAACTGTCCTGCCATTGCTGCTGCCGTCTTTGAATTCTTCGGTCCCCTTTCAAGGGTAGATGTTCTCTACAAACTTTAGGCCCCGAGGCTCGCTGAGCTCGTCCTAAGGATTTTTGGATACAATTGACTGCTTTATTATCCATAGAAAACGACAACATAGGTAGAATGAATATTCCATTTTGCGGCTGAAACTTCTGTTTGGTGAAGTGACAATTAGAAGAAGGTACCAGTAAGGATCTGCCATGGTTCTCTCTCTCTCCATAGGGCGATATTCTGCCAAATTTTGCACCCTGGGTTCCGAGACCAACCTCAGAGAACATTGATCGGAGGGAAAGGAGAAGGACGGGGGATGAAAAAGCAAGCATAGAACAGGAGACGCCATGTACAGTAGTATTTATTGATGGATAAGAAATTATACTAAAACTTCCAAAGCTGTACATTCCACAACAATTAACCCATGTACATAACGTAAATAAGGCTGATATAGACTGTTTGGTAGGGCATTGGACACGCGCCCGTTAGCTTACGAGTTCGAATCTGCCAGGTGAAAATTTCTTGTGTGTGGTGGTGACTGGCGCACTTATAAATCTGCCGTGGTCAAAAAGTCTAAATAGCGCCACTGAAAAAATCAAGAGACGTACCCTATTGGCTCGAGTCGTTATATACTTCACAGCTGGCTTGTCCAATGGCAAGTGCCATAAGGAACAACACAACGCATAATGCAAATTTATGTAATTAAAAATATAGCCTACAATCTGGCATTTGGTTTTTGTTTATGCCAACAGGCAGTTGACCACACCTACATAAAATGATAAATTAACAGAATGGTCAACCTGGGCCGTTGGTAAATGCGGGAACTCGTTATAGCTGGTCGTGAAAATCTTTACTCTCTTCAAAAAAAAAGAGTACTATTACCGACCGTATAACTAATGTTTGAAAATATTGGTCTTTTGACAGCTTCTCATCGATATTTATATACAATGATAAAAAAGTAGAATGATTTTTTTTATATTACAAAAATGTTTCATTTTTGGAAAAATGGAAAAAATTTTAGTAGGAAAAATTAAATACTGTGATCTATGGCGCATTATTTAGAAAATATTCCATATTTGATACTTTGCTTTATGAAAGAAATAAAGAAAATTCAATTGATTCTTATTTTTGTATATACATGCAAACTTATTTTTGAAAATGATGAATTTTGCGCTAAAAAGGTATAAATATGAATTGTAGAATAATCTGCTATATGAGTATGCTTATTTGTAAAAAATAACGAATTAAAAATTTCATAGCTTAAAAGTTTTAAAAAAAGCTAATTGTAGTTGGAAAGTTAAAATTGTAGTTGTAGTGCGAGCTTTATTAACAGGATAACAAACTAAAGACAGAGTGATTACTTTTGTCTTGTGGTCATATTATCTGACTATGAATCTTAACGTTGCGAGTTTGGTCCTTGCTATTACCAATAGCTACACATTTGAACAAAATGAATGTTTTTTTTTCACTTTCTGATTAGAAGGCTGCATTATCAGTGGCGGATTTCCGTATAGGCGGTAGAAGATGTCGCCTCGTGCCTCGAGGTGTATTGGGGCCTCAAAATCTACTTGGATGTGTATCTTAGTGCTAAACCGAAGGTAAATTTAATTGTTCAAATCTCTCCTTTGGTATGATTCACAGAATTTTCATCTTTTACTTTTTCCTTAAAGGAAAAAGTGTTCCTTCATTGATTAAAGTGTTGATGAAAAAGTCGAGTGTTAAGTAAAATTCTTACAGAATCAAAACGCTGAGTCTGCAAATTCTTTTCTTTAAATTTTATAAGTTCCGAATACTTTCTCATCCCTCTCTCTTTACAATTAGCACACTATAATATATTTACCAGGGTTTGTATAAATAATCTTGATATTAAAATCGAACTATTTCCTCGAATTCATGAAGAATGAAAATCGCTGAAGAACTCAATGACTATTGCTTTAAGTTATATGTACATAATAAAATACTAGATTCATTGGTCTAGAAACAATAAAAAAATGACTTGGTGTATAAAATGGGCCGGTAAAAGGCATGATATGTGAAGAAATAAAAAATAAAAGATGTATTAGGAATTACCTTTCGATACATAACGATGTCACAAAATAAATATTAAGATAAAGTTAAAACTTGACTAAGTTTCTATTGCTACTTTTTTGTCAATCATTGAGTTTACCGCGTAGGGGCCTCAAAATATTTCAGCACATGTGGCCTCGTATTACCACAAACAGCCACGAGGCATTATGAAATAATTCTCATCAACTTCCGTTAGTTCATTTAACGCGTATGTGTAAAGGAAGCGTTCCCGATTTACTATAAAATTTAGTGACGCTTCATTAACGTCGAAATTAATCCCCGATTGGAATGAGGAAAAACCGTCTGGAAAATACAGACGGTGTTGATCGGCGAGGTTATTAACGTTTGTTTCGGAAGAGGAAAGAAATTTTCAAATATTTCCAATATAATTTTTTGAGACAAACGCAATTCCTTCCCTTGTTTCGGATCATCCCTAGAATAAAACTGTTTTAAATTAATAAAAATCCTTTTGTACATGATTGACAAATTACAATGCTTATTATTAAAAGATCTCCGTGTAAATGAGAATTGTTTCTTTCAATTTTTGCTATTGAAAAAAAAATATTTAACAATTAAAGTAAATGTGGTTTGTATCATGCGTAATGCCACTGTATCATTCTTTGTGCCAATGTACCATATATTACGTCACAAAACTTTTCAGTAAATTGGTTACATTATTTTTATAAAAAGTTTCCCTAAAACTAGTTGATTGTAATTTCTTATGATACAGAAAAAATATTTCTTCTTTCTAAATTCTCAAAATATTAATTTTCATAAGAATAGATGCGTTTTAAATTTTATGTTTAACAAAGCCGCTTTTATATTAACAAACAGCCTTTTTAGCTTTATAAATAACAAATTTTATATTTAACAATTTAAATTTAAAATTTTACTAAAATTATATTTTAAAGTGCAAAATAAAATTGAATTTAAACTTGAATTTAAAGTAATAAAGCTATTTTTTTAGAAGTCATTTGTTATATTTTGTATTTACATTTTAGAAAAAAAAAAAACGATATTTAATAAAGATCTAGAATAGTTAAATTTATTTTCGATTCTGATAGCCATGAACATATGTTATATAAATTATTCTGGTGCCGAATTAACTAAATGTTCGTTTTAGAATCGATCGTATTCTACTTGGAAGTTTATTACTCTTTTTGAGAAGATTTTTTATTGTTGTTGTTACTGGGAATCGTTTAATTTAAGAACCAGAATACGTCTGAATGTTTATATATTTTGAATTGTGCATTTCTCTTTACGAATAAAACTTATTGAAGGGAATATTGTATTTTATTACTGAAAACGAGTTAGTAATTTTTTAGGGAACGACTTTTTCTACTGTACTTTAAACAGCCAACACCTGTCTCTTTAACAAATATCGTTTAAACAATTTGCATAACTCCATGTAATTCTGCACCCCCTTGAATAAACCCTCCTCATAGAATCACTCAATAATGACTACTCATCATTCCATCCACTTCATCAATGCCGTCATTCAAGAGTTCTTTTCCCCCTTTTTTTGTATTCACATCCTGTACCATCCTCAAAACCGCAACCGCAATGTTCTTTTCACAAAATGAAGAAGTCAATTAATTTTATTTTGACTTTTGGGCAGCTTCTGTTAGAAAGAACGGGGAGGGGGGGGGGAGAACTAAAAGATAACTCTTTCTTATCGACGCCAGGAATTTCGTAAAGCCCTCTGCCTCAGTGCCCTTGCTGCCAGGAAGGTGACATTGAAGTAAGGGTCCGAATGCCAAAGTAGAGTGTATCCGCATGCACAGCAGGCAATCCAAAGATGCTATCAAGGACGGTTAAAACGTCCAGTAGAAGAATACAAGCATTTTTTTTTTCCCTTTCTCCCCAAGGTCAGTCTGTTAACAAGGGCCTTCAATTTTGCTCTACTTTTTTTTTGTAATTTTCTAGAAAGAAAAAAAAAGAAGATTCCACAAAATTATCATTTGTAGAATGTTTCAATCACCTGCAGCTTTTTTGTACAGTGTCTGATTTAGCCATGAATGAAGTGACTGACTAGGGCTCAGCCAAGACAGTTCAATTTGATGAGTTATGAACTGATTTCAAATAATTCAGATTTGCACCTTTTTTTTTTTTTTTTTGAATATAATATTCAAACCTTTACCAATTTTAATTACAAATTATTTCTTGTTTAAAACAGTGTTTAATGATATTGCATAGCTTTTAAAATAGTAAAAATCGAAAATGAAGTAATTTAAATAAGGCATACTTGCTACATAAGGTTTTTTGTTGTTTACTAGCAGAAAAAAAAAAGATTTTACAAGATTATTATTTGCAGAATGTTTCAATCATCTGCAGCTGTTTTGTATACAGTCCAGTTTAGCCATGACTGACTAGGAGATCGCTTCAGTTAAGACATTTCAATTTCCCGCTTTATGAACTGATTTTAAACATTTCTCAAATTTGCACTTTAAAAAAAAAAATGCATACATCTACCAATTTTAATTACAAAATATTTCTTGTTTAAAACAATCTTTAATGATATTACATAGCTTTTAAAATAGTGAAAATTGAAAATGAAGTAATTTTAAATAATGAATGCTTGCTACATTAGGTAATATTTCAAATAAATAAAATTCAGTAGATAAATAGCTCGTGGCCAACCACTGAATTCACATAACTTTTTTAAGAAATCTCACAAGTATTGATAATTTAAGACTTAACAAACTAGCATAAGCGACTGTAAAGGAAGACTGAAATAATTTATTTACAATCTTGGTTTATAAATTAAAAGGGTAAGAAAAAATAGGCGATCCGTTAATTTTTGAAAAAATAGTTGCAAATATAAATAAATTAAAAATGTTAAGTTTTCCAGGGGTAAAAACCCTTTTCGTCGTATTACTCAATAACTACTACTCTTCATTTTATCCATCATTCTATTAGCATGAGGATAAAATATTTTATTGAATTTTTATTAACTTTAATTTTTATTAATTTAATCTATTTAAATTATTTATTGATGGGATTAACTAATACTTTTCCTATAAGAGCGCTTCTTATTATATTTCTGTTAGAAAAGAGTTATGACGAAGTAGATTAGAAATTAAAGTTTTTTTTTTCAAAACGTCGAAAGAAAATTGCATTAAAAATTAATATGCTGATTGTATTTTAAATCTATCTAAATTGAATCATTTAGGGAACTTAAAAGCAGAAAGATGATCTAAACAAATTGACTATGGTAGACTCAATGTAACTCTGTAAAATAAAAGAAGGAAATATGATTTATAACTCTTTCCAAGACAAATGCCTTATTTGTAAAAGGGAATAGGAAACGGAAATAGCATATTTACAATCCTGGCTTGAAAATCAAAAGAGAGAGGAAAAAATCCGTTAATCTATGAAAAAATAGTTGCGAAGGCAAAGAGACAAACATTAGAATGAGATTACCTCACAAATGAAAGATTTTTCTTATTAATGAGATTAACAAATATTTTTTCCTGCGAAAACTGTTCCTGTTGTACTTTTTTAGAGCCAAACTACACTGCTAGCAATTTTTTTAAAAAGTCAATAGGATTTTCATAATCTGGAAAGTTGAATCAACATGACTAATGATTTAGTTTTTTTTTTCGGATTACACACTGAGTTACTGTAACTATACATCTATTTCAAACTGCTGTACAATACAGTCTTCTTAACACATTCACTTCACTATCCTCGCCTAAAAAATATCTATTAACTAAAATATCTATAAACTAACATTCAATTTCATCAGAGCTTTGTTTTTAAATGTGAAAAGAATTTTTATAAACAGATTGCTGCTATACTTTCATTAAAAAAATGAAGATGCTTAGAATAATTATTTAGATTAGATTAAAAATAATTTACTTAAGAATTGGTATGATTTTAATCTGTTCACTGCCACTACCCTCGCCTGATATCAGGACCTGATGTCTGATTAGATGACCCCTTCTTTGCTATCTTCTGACTCTGTAGCAAAGAAGGTATCCTAATAACATAGATGGTTTGGTCGTAGAAAAAAACGCAATTTACGAGTTATCTCGTAGTAGGCAGTCAACGAGTTAAAATTATAGAGCGGAATAATTAATTTCAATTGTAATAGAAAAATACCCAGAAGAGAGTTAACATTGAATCATTCTTGCTTCAGCAACAGAATGTAAATAAACCAATGCAGAGAAATGATTCAACATAATTGCATTGCCTCCATTCCTTTCCTACTTTTGTGAACTAGTTCGTGCATTGTTTTAGGAAACCTTGAGGATGCTCTCAGAAATCCTCTGTGAACTTGACTGCTGTTATTAATAAATGTGTGCTACGATCAAAGCAACAGGGATTTTGATTGACACTGGGAACTGTGCCGTTTCCTGGCTTATTTCCTTTTCTAGGGCAGAAGAAAAACAACGCTTTTCAGCTGTGCATTTAGGATTTGATCAGGTAGCCTTTTTCATGAATTTGCAGCTTTCATCTTAATTACCAAATCTGGTTTCTCTTTCGATTGCTTTATTAACTCCGTGGGAAAACATATATATCCTATTACTGTCTTTTGGATCTTCATAGATTTAAGTAGATAAATTTTTAAGTTGTAAGTACACACTAAAAGATTATTTTTAAAATTTTACCTTTAAAAATCCAATTTTTTAATAGTAGGTCATTAATATATGTTTAAACTCATTTCAATGAGAAAAAACCATATCGTACTAATTCTTAGTTAATTAATTAACATTAAATGAGCTAATTAACATATTGTTTGAAACATGATATCTCGAATTCTAATTTCTACAGATGCAATTCTAGTAGGAAATGATGCCTAATGTTTGTTTTCACGTTGTCTGGCTCAATAAAGTTAAAAAATATATATATAGTTTTTGTAACATTTTTTTCATCAATGATAAATAGAAAAAGGTAGATTTTTTCTGTCATTTTAACTTTTAAATAGTTATTAAAAATTTATATCTGTAAATATAATTTGGATGGAGGCACAAAACATCCACTATTTCATGCAGATTATTTTGATATATAAATAATTGGATTTGGTTCATTTCTTGTTGAGTTATGATTGTTTGAATGAAGCAACATCGTGGAAAAATATCATTCTTCATAAAACGAGTTTAAAAAAAAAAAAAAAAAAAAAAAAAACTCGAATCTAGAGTTTTTAGAAGTACCTCAAGAAAAATTCTCATAATTCGAGAAATATTCTGACTTTTGACAGCATTTCGGTATCGTTTTAAATCTAAAGAACCAGATATTATTTTTAAGCAATTAAAAAAAAATTCGATATTTTGAACGATTTTCGAAGTTTTGAGTGTGTTCTTACATCTTAAATATGTTTTTTATTGATATTAGCAAACACGTCTTTATTATTTCTTAATTAATATTTTATAATTTTTCTTGCTTCTAAAAATACATTTCAGCTTTTCCAGGCAACTTTGATTTCAATGATTTTTTTTGTATTTTACATTAATATGACTTCACTATGACGTAAATTCATGGACTTTGTGTCTTAAAATAATATAAAATGATTTTAAAGTTATTTTCATTATTGTATCTAAACGGATATGTGCTTTTTTATCGCAAATCAAAGGGAAATAAAACCTACAAGAGCTTTAAGGACAAATCATAATTGAAGAATATTAGAAAACATAACAGATGCTGAAGGAAGCAAAAATAAATGAATAAAATGACAAATAATTTAATATATTAAAAATTTGAAATTATTAAAAATTCTTGCTTATTGGTTTGATTTTTTTTCCATTTTATAGAATTTAAATTGAGGCTTATTTATAATTTCATCTCTATTTTTGATGTAGTTGCATTGGATGTCCTAAATACTATGTCTCTGTCTTATTCACAGTTTTGACTCAGAAAATGCTTTTTTAGAGTTAATTTCAGTAAAAATATTTTTAATTATATAGGTTGTGTTTACTTGCTTAAATAATTAATTTAAAGATTTTAATATTATAAATAAAAAATACCACTTTTAACCTCTTGAGTAATAACTTATTAACAATGTTTCGGTTTTCATGCTATCTAGTTTTGATTATTTAACGGGATTTTCTAAACTAAATAGCTATAGTGATTATCTGCCTTCTTAAAAATGAAATTGTTACGAACCAACTATTATACTTACTTTATTTACCTGTTTTATGCATAAATTTACTGCTTGATGAAACTCAATAGACAAGAGAAATTTTCTGTTAAAGGCTCATGGTATTTATTCAATTGAAAATCAAGCTATATCATCCAAAAATATTTCCTCATAAAAAGGATTTTTACACAACCAAAAAATCCAAATCAATTAGCTTTTTAATGATAGTCCTTTTATTTTTTATTATAGGCACTTTATTGTTTACAATTACTACACTTTATATCCGATTTATTGCACTTAACTTATATTTTTTAACCTTATATAATAACACGGAGAAATTCTAAATAATCGAATTCCGTAGGAATAATATATTTGCTAAGAAAATCATTATTACAGACGATTCTTCTGATTGCCAAAGATGGTTATTTATAAAATACCAAAAATTGTTTTCACCTGATTCCGGAAGGTAATTTTTAAAAAATTAAATTTTTACAGCTAATTTTATTTGGAATACTGAATATAAAATAAGATGAACATATGATTCAACATTTCGAAACAGTTGTAACTATATAAAGCTTACCTTGCATTAACTATATATAGTGCCATATTTAGAATCTCATATTAAGTCTAAATAACTTTCAAACATATAATTTTCTTAAAACCTACTAATAAAAACACAAATAATATAATTTTCTGAGCAGAAGGTCAAAGGACTTTAATAGACCAGCGACGAAATAATTTAAGTCCGACGTTTCTAATTTAAGTCCAATAAACATCAATTCCCACCATTACTATAATCACCCCTGCCCTTAAAATGCATTCCAAAACAACACGCAAAGAAATCAGCATTTCGCTCACGATTTTTATTCGTGAAACAGCCTTTCTTTAGGAAGGATAAATCATTGCTGTATATCATGCTGAGAGGAAGAACTTCTCATCTGTAGTTGCCATTATCTGGACTAGTTAAACAGAATGCAAAATTTGGTTGATCGGAGAACAAGTCACAGTGATAGCCTAACGAGGCGACGGCGCTGATTGGGAGGTGCGTTTCTCGACCATCGACAACAAATGAATAGGCTGTAAAAATAGTTCCGCTACTACACATTCAAACTTTTGCGTTCCACAATAAGTCTTATATAGAATAAGATATTTTGCACCTGAATTGTGAAACCTTCACCAAAATATAATTAACAAGCTAGTACTCGGCGCGTTACTACCACCGAAAAAAATAATATTAAGTGCGGTCAATCAATAATTTGGCAATGTTTTATCCAAATTGTATGAACGGTAAGACAGTGTATAAAATACGAACAAACAAATATTCATTTTTATATATTACATTTGTGTATTCTTTTAAAATTGCAAAACATGGTGTTCTTTCAGAATGGTAGTGAAAAAAATATCTCTGATTCGTTTACTATTTGTTCAGAATTCTCTAGTTTAATATTAGAAAACATGATTAAAATATTTTTTTTCAAAATTGATTAAACCTAGAAAATATATTTATACCACAAAACCGTTAATATGGTCGAAAAAATAATTTTTGAAAATAAAGATGATGCAAAATTATTTGTACAACAATATTTTTACTAATTATTGCAAAAAACGTTAAAATTTAATTAAAATTTAAAACTTTTCTTGCAATAACTCAAGTAATTATTTCCATAAGAGTGAATATGAATTTCGTAATTTAAGGCAGTCGAATTTTAACATGTATTTAAATGAAACAGTCAACTATTAGTCAGAAAGAGATATTTACATTTTGCATTGAGACTTTCCTTATCTTTTCATTTCTAGAAATGGCAGTACATGACAAAGCATTATTAATTTTTGCATTATTTTCAAAAATTTATTATTTTGGAGCACTCATTTTTCTCTTATTTAAAATATGCCAGCTGTTTTAGGATTCAAAGCAAACATGAAATGGTCATTAAATATTACAAAATGGCACAATATTTTCAACAGGAACATCAGAAAATTTAAGCATTTCATCTTATGTTGGAACAATTTTCTTTAAAAGCATTTAGTTAAATACAATAATAGACAATTTGCATTTAAGAACAGATTTCCAGTTCATGAATACTGCAAATATTTTTGAAGCTTATAAGAAATTTCATTTTATTACAATATTATGTTAACGACCCCTCACAAAACATAGATGCGATGCTGCTTTCGAGGATTATGGGTCACTCACTGAGTGATGACTAATGAGCGCAAACAAATGCGGATGTTGTTCGTGTGTCATCATTACGTCCTTGATTATTGGCAATTATGATTTCGCTGCGTGTTTTTAAAATTATCAAATAAATAGAAAATATTAAACTGTTGAAACTACATTCTTGTTTCGTTTTATACTCATATTCGCATATGTTGAATTATTTTGCGAATTTACATATGAATTGATTTTAAATTAATTCTTTAAAAATATTGTCGGCCCCTGGCGATGTTTGATTCTGTAGACGTGTGATCATTAAAGGGTTAATTTAATTAAAATGTTGAATTAAGTAAATTAGTATTGATAGAAGATGAGTTTTGAGATACAAACTTTAAAAATTCAAAGATTAAAGGAAGACATAGATATAATTGAGGGTATTTTATGATATTTATCTTTGAATCGTCATTTTGCGCGAACAATCGTGAAAGAGACAGATACAATGATTTTTTTTTTCAATTCCTACTATTAGACCACACACTCTCTCTGTGTATGTATATATTTATATATCTCGTTCCAATTTTCAATCGTTAATAAAATACTTAGTATTCATCCACGCAAGTTTAAGTAAATTTTTTTAAATATTATAGCGGATGACACTTGATGTTAATGCTTTTTTTTTTAAATATTAATTCATTTATTGAAAATTTTCCAGCAATTTATATTTGGTCGCCAAATTTACCAAATCCGTCGCCAAGTCACCAAATCATAGCCAAGCTTTGAGATTATAAATAATAGGATGTGTATAAATAATATATAAAAATATAAGCAATATGTATAAATAATATATAAGAATATAAGTAGGAATTGAATTAAAAATATTTTTTCATGTTACTTTTTTTTGTTCTGTTTTGTTTTTTATTTTATTTTTACATCTAGAAAGGGTAATAAACTAGTTAAATATAAATTTTTAAAAATCTTCTGTAGAGAAATTCAAATAGGAAAATAAGTATTATTTCTGTTAGTAACCCATCCTAATGAAAACTTCATCAAATATTGGCAAACTAATGATGAAATGAATCTCGGGGCTGTTCACCTCGAATTCACAGACTCTAGAACCATGACCTCCACTTCAGATTTTGACGCAAGAGGAAAAGTTCATTTTTATAACATTTTTTTTTTTTTTCTTTTTTGTGTGTGTTCTGTTTCCCAACACCGATACAAATCCACCGCCAATACACCGAACTTTGGTGGCGATTATCTCCCAGCACGAGAAACCAACTGAAGCATTACTAATTGCGACCACGTGCATCTTAAAAAAGATTTATTTGTATGCGACGCTTTGAAAATGGAGCATCGTAGACACTTTTCCTGCTATTCGGAGGGAAATTTTCGCTTACATTTCGCCAATCGCCATCTTTGTATTGTGTTTTGCAACCCAGTGATGTTCGAATTTTCGAATCTAAAGAACCATGTTTGCAAATACGTTTGCATCTGTGCAGCGATTGACCGTATTTTGGAAAAAAGCATCGTGCGACATTTCTGTCAACTTTCGAGACCAAGAAAATGAAGCGTGATATCAACACAAAAGGTTGACAGTTGAGAATTGGTTGGAAAATTTTTGCTGTGTTGTTCGGGATGTTGAAAGAGTGTCAAGTTAAAATGACAGCGGTGTGAAAAAAAGCTGATTTTTTTATAGAATTAAAGTATAAAACGTGAAGAAATTATAGAATCTTAAATTTTCGAAAAAGCATTTCATTTTTCTTATGCCGCTAAGCCAAATACATTTAAATCAGTAAACGCTTCATTTAAACGATTTTGACGTTTAATGCTCTATTCTTCAACTCAAAATTTTTTTAGAAAAAGTTAACTTATGCAGTTTTTGATAACTTTATTTAGATCTCCAGTATTTAATAAATTGTAAGTTCAAAACCCATCTACGGACCCAGAGCAGTTGCTTTTATCTAGTGGTTATGTTACGAGGTTTCTAATCAAAAGGTCCCGAGTTCTATTCCGAGCCAACACCACCTACCACATTGATTGATGATGTATTAATTAAATATTATTGATGTATTGATTAAATATAAACTGAAAATTCTCAGTTTTGCTTTTGATATAATAAGACAGACAATGTCTTAAATTATCTGTATTCAACTTATTTCAATGACTAATTCATCGAAACACAAGATCATTAACTAATTGCTTATAAACTATAATATCAATTCAGTTTTTAAAAAGATGTTTTATTCAATATTTGCCGTCTTTAGAAAGGCCTTGATATAGTGTGCAAATATATTTGAGCTATAATTATATACCGCTTTTTAATGTGTTTGAAAAGAATTAAAAAACGATAAATAAAGTATTAAAAAGAAATTTCTAAACTCTTTAGTTTGAATGCATGAAATGGATCTTCATTTTATAAAAAACTCTAAGAAAATAATTAAAATTCATATTAAATAAAAGAGTATAATTCAATCTTTTCTAATTACTGAAAAATATTATAGTTTTCAGAGAATATTCATAAAAATAAATTATCATTACATATATATTATTGAGTATTCATCTGCATATTTTTCAAAATTATAATCTACAAAAGTAAAAAGGTTCGTACACTTTTCCTTTTTTGATTATAAAGAGTAAGTTAGTTTTGAATCAATTCAATGAATGTTAGCTTAAGTATTTTTCTATTCATTATTTTATCACCAAAAACAACTTTTACACCTCCTTTTATTCTCCACATATTCATCGTTACATAAAAGTGGGAGTTATTTTGCATTCCTTCTCAATGAAAGACATTCACCTTTAAAGCAAAGAACATCCCTTTCAATGTCTGAGATAGAAAAAAAAATACATTCAAAATTACAGTCACTTCAAAAAAAAATCTTTTTAACCGTGGAATTCAAATTTAAATGCAACACACCCTTTTATATTAAAAATCCTTCCATTATCTTTGGAAGATGAGATTCGTTCCATAGATAACTTTATTCTTAGAACATGAAAAGAAACTTTGGAAAGAGATGAATATCCGCTACTTCCTTTGAATATTAAAAAAACCGAAAAATAACACTACAGTAATTATGTGGGAGGGAGGATCTAGAAAACTGATACTTTTTTTACTCAACCTGAACTTTAGTCAATAATAGAACACCAGGGTCATTATAAACGCAACAAATATTTAAAAAAATATTTGAACAAAGATTTGGGCGGCAGGAGAATTCCATATTCTTCAAGTGATAAAGTAACGGCTCATTATATCTTTTGCAACGTGTTCTTCACTTTCATGGATAAAAAGAGAAAGGCAGTTATTTATGACCCTAAAAATCCGACGAGATAATATCTTTAACAAACCGAGAACATGTTTTCGATCTTCACTCATCCGCGGTCATTGTAGCATCCCTTGGAATGCACCTGTTTTTCATTTGATTTGAAGCCTTTTAATTTCGAACACAATTGAGAATCCCAGGCTGTTGTTGGATCGTCTTAATTGTTTTGATCCTTGAGGGACAATACTCGATTGAATATGCTTTGGAAAGAAAGATGATGATCAAACGGTTGTGTTTAAGTACTCATTGAAATTATTCAATATCAAAACAGCTCATCCCTCAATTTCTTTATGTACTCCAAGTTATAAACAGTACAGGAATTTGTTCTTCAGTCTTAATATTGGTGAAAAGAAAATTTGTTTAGGCAAGACGTAAATAATTTTAAAAACCTCTAAAACTCAATGGTTTAACGGAATGTTAAAAATAATAAAAAAAGTAGAATTTAAAAAAAATGTCTGATTTATAAATTTATTCTACATTGTGAGTCGTCTTTTAAATTTTCGTAAGAAACCATTAATATACATTTTTTTGTGTGCCATATAATCATTTTAATTCTCCCAAGATGAGAGGGATGCTGGGAGATGAAGAGTGGAGAAGCTACCAAATTAGCAGTTGCCTCGTCTGAAGGCGGGTGCAGGTCGTGTAAACGGCCCTTAACTTCCCACCAACAGTGTCTGCACGTATTGGCCAGACATTATTGGTGGCCGACCAGAGGACTCCAGACACCAGATCAAACCAAATCTCTTAGGGCAGGATGGAATAGCAGCTTGTGATTATTACATCGTGGACGTTATATTTCTTCTGTATGTAAGCAAAGAAAAGCTACCTCAACCCGGGCCGGCCATCTGGGGAAGGGAGCGGCGGGTGCTATTCACCCTCTGCCCACCCTCGCGACTGAGGGGGCAGGGCACCGTGATTAAGAATTAAAATAGTGTTCTAAACAATAATAATGTTATACGCTCTAAAAGTCTACAAGCTTGTTTCCATGTGGCTGGTTGAGCATCGAGCGGTGCCTTTATTAGGCAAAATCGCAGTGATATCTAAAAAAGACTGGAAAAGTTCATTCATGAATAAGGAAATCCCCGTCATACATGTTAAAACAGAGCGGCCTGTCCGGCCCCCAGAAGTCGAATTTTCATCATAATCATAACATGTATAATTTCATAAAAAGATCTATTAACTGTTTACATTTTTATTCCTGAAGTTAAGTCAATGTTTACGTCAAAATTTTATTTAAGTGTAAGCTTACAAAATAATGCAAACATATTTTTTTGTTTTAGATAATAACCTTTTAGCAGCGAATAAACGTCTGACTGTATTTTTATAGTTTGCGAAAACAGCCCAATTCATATGTTTAGAGCGGTTAAACGAATATCATAAAAAATTCTAAATATGAGAAAAACTCGTAAAAAATCTATTATTTTTATATGAAGTATTGATAAATACAAGAAATGAGTAGAAAAAGTGCATAAATTTTAAATATAGTTGAAAAAGTTTTATGAAATCTAGAAGTAAACTGAAAATTATTATGTGTATTTATGTATAATACCTTTCAATTTATTATTATCATGAATCAAATCGTGTTATTTTTGACTAAAGCAATTATTGAAATCCATCAAAAGAACTTGCGTATTTTAAAAAGGATCTTGCCCTTTTTAAAGGTTAAGTGTACTAATATTCTACTTAGATATAGAGATTTTTTATATGAATTTTATAATTAATACAAGGAATCGAAAAAGATGTTTTCGTAATGTTACCAATATTCTTTCCAATCTTCCTTAAGAAACTTAGGTAAATAATTTGCAGAATAAATTATTTCAATTAAATTTTAACTCTCTATTGCATATGCAGTTTTTATTATGTGTTAAAAAGCTGTTTGCTTATATATTTATATTTTCAATTAGTACCTGTTGGATATTTGAAAGCCCTGCTTTAGAACCAGCATCATTTATTCGAAATAAATCAACTTCAAATAAAGAGCAATAAAAGAACTAGAAGGAGAAATTTGAAATCCTCAGAGGCTACTGTAATTCATCTTCACATATTTTCTGTGTTTTCGTAAGGAAAAATAAAAAATCAATTCTTCCTTAGAATAGAGTTGAAAATTCCACATCAAACCTAATAAATCCCACTATAATTACAATTCTTAATGTTTCGACACTAACTGTTCCTATCACCGAACCCGTTAACAACTCACATTTCTTCGCTCACACGCTGCTTCGAAATTAAATCCTTCACTTTTTCATTGTAAACATTTTCTACCGAAACGGTTCTATTTGTATTTCCGGTTCGCTCCATTAAACATCTTATTTCCGCCTCGGTTGGTTTTATTGTAAAACTCCGGAGCCTGCGACTGGTTTTTGTTTCCTTTCATGTTACGACGTGATATCAATAACGATTATCGTTTCCTATTATCGATGAAAAGAATGTGAAGCCTTATTGATACTCGTGTCGCTATCGTTTTATAAGAAAATGATTCATTGTTTAAAATGTCAGAATGTTGACTCAAGGAAAACGGAAACGCGCTAACACGCGACCGTATCTGAAATAAAGCAGCTCGAAAACCAAGGGTTTGAGTATTGAAACATTGAGGAAAAGTCTTAGGTTTCCTTTATCAACTTCCTAAACTATTGCTATTCAGAGTGACAAATTTTGATGTTAAAAGCATCTATATCAGAAAACTCTTAGTATATTCATAAAATTATAGAATAAAATGTTCAATGATAAGAATATATGGATTAAATAATTATTTTTAATAAGAAATTAAAAAGTTAAATATTAGAGGTTATAGGAAAATAACAGAAATAAAATATTTCTAAAAATACGAGTAAGCATTTCCTAAAATCAGAAAATAATTTCTTTATTATCTCAGTGCTAACACAAAAACGCAAAAACTTTTGAACTTATATAAACATTCTAAGTAGTTCCAACCTCCATTCTAATTCTATCGTCTTTAAATGAAAGTTTCATTTTTTTCCTCCACATTTTCAAATTTTTCTTTTTAATTTTTTTGGTTTCATCTATTTTCTAACCATTCAAAATATATCATAAAATTTGTCTGAAAATTCTTGATCCTTTTTGATTTCTTAAATACTAAGTAAAAATTTTAAATTACTGTGTTCAAAAATTGAGAAAGGAGGTTTAGAAGTAAGTGTAAATTGCTATATATTTCTGTCTGTTGAGTAACAAATCCTGAAATTTTGAATAATAAATTTTGTTTTCTTGAAAATCGTTCCGTGAGCTTTAATCTTTTTTAAACCTGGAAGAAAAACCTGGTTTCATCTATTTTCTAATCATTCAAAATATATCATAAAACTTCTCTGAAAATCCTTTTTAATTTCTTAAATACTAAGTAAAATCTTTAAATTATAAAGATTAAAAATGGCGGAAGGAGTTTTAGAAGTAAGTTTTAATTGCTATAAATTTCTGTCTGTTGAGTAACAAACCGGAAATTTCAAATAATAAATTTTAATTGCTTTCTTGAAAGTTGTTCTATGAGCTTTAATCTTTTTTTTTAATCTGTAAGAAAAACTTTAGAATTTTTAGAAACTTTAGAAACTCTTTCAAAATTACCCTTTTTAATCAAATATATAGGCGGTGAATAAAATTAAATCACCGCCCATATATTTAATTACGAAAATTCTTTAGGAATATGAAAAATCTTTCATTTATAAACTCTCCTGAAATTTCAACCACCGATAAAGTTATCTCTGATTTCCCCACCAAGCTGCCCACAAACCCAACCAGTCATTCTAGTACTAACTGACTCATTATTAGTAAATTTCGTTTTTTTTCCGAAATCAGGAAGCAAACTCGTCTTGCTAGTTTCCTAATAAAGTCAGGTAAGAGTTTCGTGTACTGACCTTCGTCTGAACCGTCTGGACAGTCCGGCGATCCGTCTCGTACCCTCGCTAAAGCTATGCATACAGGTGGGTTTCCTCTGCAAGAAAACGCTGTTTTGGAATCACATGCTGGCTCTGAAAAGGAAAAGGCACATGAAATAAAGGGGATTGAATCTCAACATATAAATTTTTTAATGAACTTTTATACATAACAAAACTTTTTTTCCTTTTATATATAATCCTATGTACCTATAGATATGTATAAACTTTAAATTTTTTTAATTATACTAATTAAATATATTTTTTAATAAGTCCAATTTACTTGAAAAAAAGTGGCAATGGTCTCCCCAAAACTTTTTCGCATTCTCTCTCTAATTAAGCTGAATCAGAATTCATTTGCAATTATAAAACTGTCTCTTTTTTTATTCTGATATGACTTTAATGTCTAAAACCTTCCCCAATAAATACTCTGCAAAATGGTGTAAATATCTCCAATACCCGTCGACTATTTCTCGAGTTTTTGTGGTTCAAATAAACAGATGCTTTCAGGAGACTTCATTTTATACTAGCTATGGATTTCCATCATTTTTTTCCCAACTATCGCGGGAAATAAACAAAGAAATAAATAAATCTTTTTTTTTTTTTTTTTTTTTTTTTACACAAGGTGAAAAACTTTAGCATCTAGAATTTAAACTAAAATTCGTAAAGGAAAAAAAATGACTTGGAAAATATTTAAAAGGCAAAATTTTGAATTAAAGAAATGTGTGTTTAAAAATTCTCATAAAATAGCTATGGTGATAAATTCCTAGAAATTGAATCCTTTCTTCTATAGCTACAAACAAAAAATATGGATTTAAAAATTTAATTTAATTTATTTGTTTTATTTTGAAAGAAAATAGTAGTTTATGAAAGAAAGTATTTTCTTTCATTTATTAAAATCTAATAATAATAATAATCCTCAGACTATTTTTAAAAGATTAGAATAAAGAGAAGCAATTCGTTAGAAAATGTAAGATATTTTAGGATAAGATAAATTTAAATTTGAAGAGCATAGCAAAAAGTCTCTCTAAAATACTTATACCTAAAAAACGACCGATTCTTAATAACTGAATTCTTTATTGGGTTTCATATGGAATCTTCTCCAAAACCTTATTCCAAGGTAATTTCAGAATTTTTGATGGATTAAGTATAATGTTTCATTTAGCTACTACTATAAAACTTTTTCATCAATACTTTCGACTAGCTTAAAATTATCGGTCATCAGAATGAGCATTTATATATATATATATATATATATATATTCATATATATATTTTATATATATATATATAGATATCTAATTATAAAT
>JAPMOQ010057461.1:135920-158052 GCA_026543055.1 Argiope trifasciata | reverse complement strand
AGAATTGAATAAAATTATATATATATATATAATTTTATTCAATTCTTACTTATTCTCTTATATTATTTACATATATCTTATATCATTTTATATTATTTATGATCGGTTGTCGCTTCAGTAGTCTGAGCTTGGCGACGGATAAGGCGATTTTGACGACCAAATATAAATTTCTGGAAAATTTTATTTAATGAATTAATATTTGAAAAAACTGCATTAACATCAAGTATCATCCACTACAAGTTTTAAAAAATGTATTTGAATTTGAGTGGACGAATAGCAAGCATTTTATTAACGATTGAAAATTTTAACAAATATATAAATATACATAGGGAGAGTGTGAACTTGTGGTAGGAATTGAAAAATGTTTGCCTGTTTGTGCCTAAGGTAACTTAAAATCGATTTCAGCTTTACTGATAAAATTCGATTATCTATTAGCTCATTATTCCAATGGATAACAATAACATGATAAATTCGGTATACACATTTTACATACATACCCATCTACAATACCCATGTACTATAATTTTGCATATTATAGATGCACATCAAATTTTGAGCTAAATCCGAAAAGCGGTTGAACGGCTGTCGGTTTATACTTTCAAAAACATGAAAACGGATGCCAGAAAAAAGCAATAATTTAATTAAGTTTGATATGTGTTTTGTTTACAGTTTCACTTCTTGTCACATTTTCTATTTAATCGGTTGAAAAAAGGGCATCTAGAGCACATTTTCGATTTTCGGATACTATTAGTCACATGCAAGGGATGAAACTTCAAAACCATTCCCAAGGATCACACGATGGAATAAGTAAAAATGCTAAATTTATGTCCAAAGTTAATATTTCATAATTATTCACTAATGTCATGTAAGACTCTTACCGGCTTACTCAAGATCTATGATTTTCTGCGGATGTTAAATAAAGGATAATGCTTTTATTACTGAGTGTACGAGAAATACCACTTCCGAGGATACCACTTCCGTTGGTTTAGAAAGCTGTCATTTTGGAAAAGCTGAATTCGAAAAAATACCAATGTCTTATTCAGGAATGAGCAAACCTCAAAACTGAAAATACCGTATGTAAGACTTGATAGCAAATTGCATTCTTATAGTCCCAATTTCAATTGCCATTTGTCATTTCAATTGTTTTGAATAAAGAGACTGAAACTATAGCCACTCTGTATTTGGTACGACGCCTTTTATTATGATGCAACTGAAAGTGATAATCACTGATGGCATGAATTTGCGATACATTGTTTATAACAGTTTTCTAAACATGAGCGGAAGTCAACATATTGACTCGCTCGATAGACAAACTGCATGTTGTCAGAGTATTGTTGCCGCCAAACCTTTTAACAATGCATTCGAGTTACAGATTCAGGAAGTCCATCCTGGTTTTCTCTACCAAGGAAAAAAAAAAGACACGATTAAAAAAATAAAGTCAACTGTCTGTCATTTTTTCTCAGTCAGAACTGTAAGGGAAAAAAATCGGAGACTCAAATGAGTGGATTCATTTTTTATTAAAAAAAAACGTAGATAAAATAAAGCGAAGCACGCCTCCTAATGACATACCAGTTATTTCTATTCAGTGAGTGGTCATCGTGCTCAATACGCCTGGTGGTCTAACACGGTCGGTTGAGACTGACCTTTAAAAAGCAAACAATGAAGTTTTTCTCATGCACGTAATTGTGAGCGCGTGGGCTTCTCCACCCGTTTGGTTAGTGAACGTTCCGAAATTAGTGGTTTCTACCTTTTCGGTCTAAAAATGATTCACGGCAGTCGTGATGAAACAGATAGGGATATGAGCGGATGATTTCAAATACAACAAAATTATGACGGATTCATTACTTTTTCGTATATGAAGTACACAGAAACTATTATGATAATAAAAAAAGAAGCAGAAAAGGATATGAGCAGATGATTTCAAATACAAGAGAACTATGTCGTAGTCATTACTTTTTCGCATATGAAGTATACAGAAAATATTATGATCATAAAAAAAGAAGCAGAAAGGGACATGAGCAGATGATTTCAAATACAACAGAACTATGATGGATTCATTACTTTTTCGTATATGAAGTATACAGAAAATATTATGATCATCAAAAAAATCGAAATCGAGATTTTGATGAATCTTCTCTGTTTAGATATTGAGTTCGGGAAGTATATTTCTGACTTTATGTCTGTCTGTGACATAGATAATTCAAAAGCGATTTCTAGAAATTTAATTTAGCTAGAACTGATAAAATTTGGTAATAGGTCTTTACACCAAATTTGTGGATTTCTATCGATTTTGAGCAATATCTATTCGAAAGATGTTTGTTTGTTCGGCTGTTCAAATTTAAGTTAACACGACATTTACATAATGAAGATATCTGGATGGATAAAATTTGATAGAATGATTTAGTATATATAGTATAAACACCTCCGAAATTTAGAGATTTCATTACAATTTCAAGTTTTATATAATACCATATGTTTGGTGCAGCATGGCCATATTTGGTTTTTGTGCCAAAAAACTTCAATTACCTCAAAATTTAGAGTCGAATCTTACAAGTAAGCTGAATCTCTTCTATACTTTTAAAAAGAAGCATATAAATCCGATAGCTCAAAAACACAATGATTGAAATAGATAAAATTTAATATGTGATTTTGCGACTACATTTACAGATCTTTTTTTATTTTTTTAATATGGGTTCAATTTTCGTTCCAATAAAGTGGAAAAAATCCGTATAATTTACAAATCTTTATTAGAGAACATGCGATAAAATTTATGACTTTACCTGTTACCTGAAAATAGGACTTTTACCTGTTCATCAAACTTTTTTTTTCCGTGCTTTTTCGCCATTTAAACACTGTTTGAAAGTATGGTATATTTTGTAGTTATTTAAACAATGCAGGCTTTATTTTTAACTTTCCTCAACTTCTTATAAAAATGTGAAGGATTAAATTATCGTATAATCAATTCCTATCTATTAATGCTAATTGCTATTATTAAACTAAGGCATTAATGCTGTTGTTGCTTCTAAAGGCACTTGTCATGGACCAGCTCGCTGACGAAGTCAACGATTTTAAGCCAAGGATGCGTCTCTTGTTTTAGTAGTGACAACTTAAGCCAAGAGTACGGCTTCGAATTTCAATGGGTCCACTTATTTAAAAAATACTTAATAATACGTTATATAATCTAAGTGTTATTATGGGCTAAGTTATGATGTCATACTCTTTTTTTTTATCAGCAAGATGTTATATAGCATAAAATACCGAAATTGAATAAAACTGATTTTATATGTTTCACATACATCAAATGAAAAAAAATTTAATTTATTAAGAAATAAATAAAAGAACGAATAAATTTATTTGATTAATACAAACTCGTATGCAAATGAAATCAAAATATCACTTGTAAATAGGAAGAAATTTAAAAGGTAATTCTATCAGGGTAGTCCAAAGAAATTTCAATTACATTCTAAGAATAAATTTCAATCCGGGCCTGCTGCCGTAGCGATTTATTAAATTAATGATTAAATTTAATAGATTATTATAGTAAATACCTAGAAATTCAATTTTTTTCAGAGTTAGAAGTTCTGAATAATACTTCAGAGGAAGAAGAGAGATTTAAAATATTTAAAATGCTAGAAGATATGTAAGATATTTAAAAGTTTAGAAGCATTGCTTTATAATTCATTATTTGATCAACTCTTACACCTACAGTATATTGTAGCAATCTCAACGCATATGTTTTTTTTTTTGAATTACTAAATGAATAAAACAGTGTTTAAATAAATATATGTATCTACTAGCTATTACTCTCGACACTGTTCCATGGAGTTTTGATGCATATGTACGAAAAAGTATCAAATAATAACAAATAAAATAAAAAATTAATAAACCTAACCTAAAACCGATACATTTAAAAGTATAAGCACATACAAAAAATATATTGCATAAATACAATTTAATAACAAAAACACACAAGTAACGTAAAAACAATTTATCAAATCAATCCAGTCCGGTAAAATCCGTTTTATTTATTGATCGAGATTGAGATAGCTTCAACAGTATTATACACATCATTTTTAAACTTTTAATTTAAATGAAAACAGAATTGTCATCAATCACGCGCGAACTTTCAAAGCCACTTGGCGTAACGCACATGACTGACTTTCCTACGCCAGTTGGGGTAACGCACGGCAAATTAGAAATTTTTATTTCCTTTATTTTGTTTTCTTTTAATTTAAAAATACTTCGGAATGAATCCGAACGATCAATTCATTAACAACATTTGATTTTAAATACATCAAACACAAAGAAAATAAATACAAACGTTTGAAATGATCGGTCAAAATTCTGCTAATTCTAACCGGATTACTGTTGGGGGAAAAAACCTGGAGCCTTATACATCTTTGCCGGGATTTTTCCTCAGCTTTTTAGCTTGATAGTAAGTTTTAATTAATAAAAAATGAGCTACTTAATTAATCTGAATAAAAAGTAGCCTATGTTCTATTTCTGACTATAATCTAACTTTGTAGCACTCTGTTTCCCCCCTACACTATGATTCACTCATTACATGCCGCCCTCTGGCGAGTGCTTAGAGAGACAGTCAGTTAAGCCTCTGTTATCGTTATGTGTTGACGTGTTTTTTGTCCACTCTCTGTTTGTGTCTGTGTGTAACGTAACCTTATATGTTTTAATAATAAATTATTGTTACACAAGAAGGTTTATCTTAATTAGAACCCACCTACCACCGGTCACATTGGCGCCCAACGTGTTTTAATTGCGTTCACATTGGCGCCCAACGGGTTTTAATTGCGTTTACATTGACGCCTAGCATTTAATTGCACCCTCCGCATTGCCGCGCAAGCGTGCTTTTAAATTTCAGCCTTCAAAAACAGAGTAAAAGTTCCGAACACAGAGGTTTAGCTCAAATTTTTTCAGGTAAAAACAATTCGAATGCACACCCTGTGCAAGATCATTGGATTATGTTAATTCCCCGCCCTGGAGGAAAAAGGCTTTCTATTGCCAAACGGATGTGTTAGATCCCATCGTTGCTTCATTAAATGATAAGTAATTATTTTTGTTTCAATTTTTGAATACTTTATTTCTTTAGCCATCCTGGTAAAGAATGAAATGCTAATTCATACGTTTAGATTTAATAAATTTGTGTTAACTTAATTTGCCACACCCCTGGCATATGTATACTATTTTTGTATAAAACTCATAACAGTCAATTTAAAGTTTTGTAAAAGCAGTTCTTTAAAAGCTTTTCTCATATTTCTATATGTAGATTTCTATTGATGTTAAAATGTTATATTTGTTTGAAAAAATATTTCTTTCAACCTAATAATACATATTTTAAGTTTCATTCGTCAGTTTCGGTTTCGGAACGAAACGCAAATGTTGCTCTTTTGCTTCGCCATTATTCAGCGCGCCAAATGTCTGCTTCCCTCCCCCCCCCCTTTTCGGAATATTAATGTAATACACCGGATGCAGAAAAAGAATCTGAATGATTCATTTATATCATATTAAATGAGTAGTATTACTGGAGCAAATAAATAAAATAGAAAGGAAAGATCTTTTCCGATTGTGGTTTCAAAGATTTAATGTGTGTATATATATATATAAAAAGTGATCATTATTTCTGTCAGAGCTGTTCTGTGTTTTATTTTTTAAGCACATGGTATAGAAATATCTATCTTTTTTTTTTTTCTTTTTCTTTTCATGAGTATTCGTACAACTTTTCATGATTATTCTTGATTTGATTATTTTTTAAGAAATGACATGTTCTTTTAATAAATTTTGGTAAATATTATTTTATTGAAAATTAAATATAATCACTGGAAATTTTAAAATGTTATGATAACATTCTAGAAAGAAATTCATAAGGTTTAACCACTTACAATAATTTAAAACTTTGTTGCTATGAAATTGATATTATCTTTAATGAATCTTGTGCATTTGTGTTTATTTTTGTAAATTATTTAGTGATTTCAAGTGTTCTTTTATACTCTTAAATTTCTTTAAATATAATGTAAAAGACTTGATTTTGTGAACAACGGAAAGGTGTTGTGTACAAGTGCCTAAACCTAACAACAAGGATGAGTTTCTTGGGTAAGGGTCTTAAAGTCGATCTCATCTTTGTGGCTGAGGAAATGGGTATTGAAGTCCCGAAAGATGCGCGTCTCCCTGACATAAAAGACTTAATAATACACTGTAAAAACTACGATGAAGACTTTGTGCGAGAATTCCTAAATTCGGTAATCGGTGAAAGGATTGCCGCAAAAGAGCAAGAAAAAGTTTCTCGTGAAAACGCGTTTAAATTAGAAAAACTTCGTTTGGAATTAGAAGTCCAAAAACTTGGACAGCTATCGTCTTTAAGTTCCGTCGCTGCAACACCAAATCAACTAAATTTACAACTTAAGAGTCTAATCCCTGAGTTTGACCCTCAACAAGATGATATGTCACTGTTTATCAATATCTTTCAAAGACAAATGAAATTTTTAAAAATAGATAAGAAAAATTGGGTAGCATATTTACTTGGCGTTCTGCCAAATGAAGTTGTAAAAATTATTTCAAGAGAATCTGAGGAAAAAGCTCAAGATTTCGAACATATAAAAGCTATGCTTTTAAAAAGATATAAATTAAACGCAGAGAAATTGCGACATCTTTTCGCAACTCATAGAAAAACCCCAGAAAAATCTTGGAAGGATTTCCATTTTGAGTTAAGAAATTACTTTGAAGGATGGTTAGAAGAACTGAATATTCAGGACTTTGATAAGCTGAAGGACTTGATGATCCTCGATCAAATGAAAAACCGTGTCCCTCCAGAAGTAAAGGACCATTTCTTGGATGTATGGTGTGAATGGGTCACTCCCGATGACCTAATAGAGAAACTGGATACCTACGACAGTCTACGCCTAAACAGTAAAGAAACACAAGCTTACAAGTCGGAAAACTTCAAGAAACCAGCTGATTATGGAAAATCCAATAGAAATAGGACTTTTAACGCTAACGGCCCAAAGTTTCGCAATGAACATAATTCTGATCAACTGTCTCTGTCTGGGATTCCCAGTCAAAGTAGGCGGTATCCCGGGGTCCCTAGTCAAAGTAGGCGGTATCCCGGGGTCCCCAGTCAAAGTAGGCGGGACTCCATTAACCAAGACAGAGTACACGAACGAAATAACGAGAGATTTGAAGAGGACAGAAGACCCCTGAACTGTTATGGCTGTGGAGCTCCTGGAATAATCAAAGCAAAATGTCTTACATGCAACCCAGCATTGAAAATAAACCCTGATGTATCGTCAAGTCTCAATCATATGAACTTTTACAGTTTTTCAATGGAGGATAAACAAATAAGCATCATTGATATATCTGTCTGTGACACTCATGCAGCTGCTTGTGCCGACACATGTGCAACACATTCAGTAGCTGGAGAAAAGCTATTTGAACTTCTTAAGAAGAACGGCTTGAAATTCAAAAGCCAAGTTATAGATATGACACTAGCTGATGGCCAAATTCAGAAAACGGAAATACTCACTACAACTGTAGACATTACGATTAAAGGTAAAAGTATTCCGACAGAACTCATTGTATTGAAAAACGCTCGAGGAAACAGAACTCTTCTAGGTGCTGACTTTTTGAGTAAAGCAGGAATCGTCCTAGATCTCTGCAACAGGCATTGGTATTTCTCGGAATCTCCGCGAATCAAATATGATTTTATTAAAACACCACCTGACATAAACGCTCTGCTGGCAGTTCCTACTACTCCAAATCCCTGTGATCTTCGTGAAAATGAAGGAACAAATCTTTCGCATGAACAAAAACGCCGCCTCAACTCCCTCCTCGTAGAATACGAGACATGCTTTCAACCAGGGGGAGAGCCTACACCTTTCATCGAACACAAAATTGATACTGGAGATAAGCTTCCTGTTGCAGTACCTCCTTACAGGTTGTCGCCTGCCAGACAAGAGATTTTGAAGGAGGAAATCGATTCACTTCTCGCCTCTGGAGTAATCGAAGAATGCGATTCTCCCTATGCCGCTCCAGTAGTGCTAGTTCCAAAACCCAACGGTGATTTTCGTCTTTGCGTGGATTACCGGAAGCTCAATGCGGTTACAAAGCCTGATCCCTATCCTCTTCCGCGGATGGATGGCCTATTGCAAACCGCAAAACAAACAGCTTACATGTCTACCATTGATTTAAAAAGTGGATACCATCAAGTTCAAATGTATCCTCCTGACAAAGACAGAACTGCATTTGTTTGTCAATTTGGAATTTACAGATTTACAAGGATGCCGTTTGGATTAAAAACAGCACCCGCGACTTTCCAAAGACTCATGGACATTTTCCGAAATGGCCTTAAAGTCAAGACTTTAGCATATTTAGATGATTTGATTGTTATATCTTCTACATTTGAAGAGCATCTTGAAGATTTATGTCAAGTATTTGATCGCCTGAAATACTTTAAATTGCATGCTAATAGAAACAAATGTAATTTCGCTTGCCCCAAAGTAAAATATTTAGGTCACTATATCACCAAGGCTGGTATTAAAGTTGATCCTGCAAAAGTTGAAGCAATAGTAAAAATTCCTCCTGCCAAAAACACAAAACAAGTCCAAAGTTTTTTGCAAACCTGCAGTTGGTATCGTCGTTTTATACATCAGTTTGCAGAAATTTCTCGCCCATTAAGCAATCTTACTAAGAAGAAAACCACATGGAAATGGGGAGAAGAAGAGCAGTGTGCATTTGATGCATTAAAAGAAAAACTAATTTCTCCACCGGTTTTAAAACAGGTCGATGACACTAAACCATTTGTTATCCGAACAGATGCCTCAAATTATGCTCTAGAAGCTATCCTTATTCAAGGAAAAGGTGAAGAAGAACATCCCATAGAGTATGCGAGTCGTTTACTTACTTCATCTGAAAGAAATTATTCTACAACCGAGAGAGAAGCATTAGCAGTCGTATGGGCTCTCGAAAAGTTCCGAGGTTACATAGAAGGTGCACAAATTACAGTTGTGACTGACCACCAACCCTTAAAAGGGCTGTTGAGTCTGAAATCGCCAACAGGCCGATTGGCAAGATGGGCTTTACAGTTGCAATCATTTGACCTGACAATAGAATACATTCCTGGTAAAGCTGATGTTATAGCTGATATGCTCTCGCGACCTGTATTTTTTCACAACAATTCTAATTGTGAATTATGCACTATATCTATCGATTTGCCATCAAGAAAGGCCAGTGATATGCGTGAAGAACAGTTAAAAGATGACGATTTGAAGAAAATAATAGACTGTTTCGAAAACAATGATAAAGATGAAAATTTTGCCACTGGTCAAACCGAGGTTACCTTATGAGTAATGGTTTACTCTATCGCTACTCTCCAGATTCTGAATCTGAAGAAGCACAATTGGTTGTCCCAAAGCAAGAAAGGGAAAGAGTTCTTAGAGAACACCATGATGCCTTTACAGCTGGACATTACGGCACTGAAGGTACTTATAATAAAATAGCCTCACGATACTATTTTCTTGGAATGAAATCCTACATTTCAGAATGGATAAAGCATTGTCCAGAATGCAACCGTTATAAGGCTAACAACCAAAAGCCTGCTGGATTGTTAAGAACTCCAGTATATTCTCAAAGATTCGAGATAATTTCGATTGACTTGTTTGGTCCTCTACCACGGACGGCTACAGGAAAACAGTGGATTTTTATTGTGGCAGACTGTGCTACAAGATGGGTTGAATTATTCCCTCTTGCTCATGCCACCACGCATGAATGTGCTACAACATTAATCGAAGAAGTGTTTATGCGATATGGCATACCTAGAAGAATCATCAGTGATAACGGATCACAATTCATTAGTTCCGTACTCCAACAAATCTGTTGTACTCTCAATATAGACCAATGTTTAATTCCAGTCTACTTTCCCCAAGCAAACCCTGTCGAAAGGAAAAACAGAGACCTTAAAACTCGTCTAGCAATACTTGTGGGAGATGAACATGATACCTGGCATTCGAAACTCCCTGTAATTCGATTTGCCATGAATACAACTATTTGTGATACTACAGGACATACTCCTGCCTTTCTACAATTTGGAAGAGAACTGCGCACTGTTGACGATGTTGTGCAAAATTTCAAAGCCGTGGTTGAAAATGATAACTTTGTTCCAGAGATAACCCCATATCTCAAAAGATTTGCACATATCACTAATGATATACGAGACCGAATAGAAAAGAAGCAAGATCAACGGAAGAAATACTATGATAAAAATCGAAGAACTGTTTATTTTTCTCCTGGTGATAAAGTTTTGGTAAATTTGCATCCCATTAGCAAAGCCAAAAACAAGAAGACTTCAAAGTTTATGCCCAAACGTGATGGTCCATACCTTATACTAACTCAGAAGTCGCCAACATCATATGTTATTTCTAGTCTTGACAAGCCGTTAGAACCTATTGCAACCTATCATGTTTCTGCACTTTCGCCTTTTAAAGATGTGGCTTCAAAGCCAATTGCTCCACTCAGAAAGCGAGGTCGACCACCAAAAATCACTGTGGCACCCCATGCCACAAATCAAAACGCTTCATCTGCACCAAAAGTCAATGTGCCACCCCATGCCACAAATCATGATGCTTCATCTGAACCAAAAATTACTGTGACACCCCATGCCACAAATCAAGGAACTTCGTTTGTGCCAAAATCTTCTCGGCTTAAACCCTTTACCCAGAGAAACCAAAGGCCAAAAACAAGAACACAGACTGCAACAAGAGCTCCTACTTCTAGTACTGGCTACTTGCCGGGACGTCGGCGCAGCCAGAGGGGGAGACTGTAGCACTCTGTTTTCCCCCTACACTATGATTCACTCATTACATGCCGCCCTCTGGCGAATGCTTAGAGAGACAGTCAGTTAAGCCTCTGTTATCGTTATTTGTTGACGTGTTTTTTGTCCACTCTCTGTTTGTGTCTGTGTGTAACGTAACCTTATATGTTTTAATAATAAATTATTGTTACACAAGAAGGCTTATCTTAATTAGATCCCACCAACCACCGGTCACAACTTTATACTAAATTTCATCCAAATACCGTTCTGGCGTGATTGAGTAACAAACATCCATCCAAACTTTCACATTTATCACAAATATTAGTAGTATAGATTTTCAGCGACCTTTCAATCAGCAATTATGAACCAAGATTTGTTTTCCAACAAAAATGGAATTACAACAACACGTGAAATAAAAACCACAATGAATCAATTAACATTTAAGGTGAAATATTAGGAAGGAAGTGAGGTGAAATTTGATAAAAACTTGTTTTTAACTTCCTGAATGCTCGCGTCTGGCAGTGTGATTAAGATTCATAAATCCTTTCTGCTTTATTTGCATGACCTAAATTCCGTATCTATCCACTTAAATGCTATGCATAATAATGAATATTTGATTCCCTATTCTTGCAAGTCAGCATTGGTCCAGTGGCATGCAAATACAGCAATAAATTTTGCTATTAAAACAATTTAATATAGATCAGAGAGATATGACTGCATTCTAAAATCACCGCAGCTTGGCAATGATATTTATTGATTTTTTTAATCCGATCATTTCAAGCAGCTTTGCAATAGAATGAGACGCGGAGTTACATAATTTTAGCTGTGTTTAAGCTTCTTATTCCGTTACTGTTTTTGCTGTTAATTACTCCAGGAAAATTACAATTTCATTTTCGATACTTAGTATAGCATTTAAACGCTGAATTTAAGCATTATACACATATGCTTGACCGAAGATAATCTCTTATTTAATTTTAATTTGCTGAAAGAGGATTCAGTGCTTATTATATTTAGTAACCGACAATGTAAATGATTGTAAAAAAATATTACATTAGATATAGACAAAAGTAGATAGCTGATAATTTATAAGTCCGTTTGAACCCAGCCTCGGCCTCGACATCTGGGCGTCGGGCACACCGTTCTGTCTTAACATTTCTGATGGGGATTTCCTTATTTATAAATGAACTTTTCCCACTTTTTTATTGATATCACTGCTATCTTTACTTAATAAAAGCGTCAGTGGTTCAGCCAGCCACATAGAAACAAGCTTGTAGACTTTTAGTATGTGTAACATTATTACTGTCGTTCAGAACGCTGTTTTAATTATTAACAACAATGGGGCCCCCTCCGTCGTGGGGCCCAGGTGCATAACATCCACAGCACCCCTCAGATGGACGGCCCTGTGAGCATGAATGACTCCATTAAGTTAACAAAAGCACACATTTAATCAATCTATTATCAATTCTTTTGTAAAATTAGTGTTTCGTGAAAGATCAAAGTACATTCCAATTTTAAAGGTAATTCGAATTTGATTTCCAAATTAATGGAAAATTAATAATCAAAAGGCTTAGATCTGCGTATGAAGTTTTAATGATTATCAGTTCTTTCCTCTTTCGAACAATTCATATTTTATTACATCACAATAGCTGATGAAGTTTCATTCTTTGGAGAAGTATTTTATACATCATAAGAATCACTGATATCATTAGTTGTCGAAAAATGATATTAATTGGTGTTAACTAAACGAACAATTTTTCCCGGAGGTAATAAGGCTAAATATTTCTTAACGAGAGTGCAAATAACAGTTTAATTAAGGCTTAGGTTTTTTTTAAAAAAACCAACTGACATAAGTTGAGATTAAAAAAAATAATTTAATATTACATTTAATGAGGAATTACTTTTGAAGCTGAATGTCAATATTTTATCAGTTAAATACTGACAGTTCCATATATGAATAAATTGAAATATCGTCCATGAATTCACCGATTGCAGTTTAAATAATATTGATTTAATATAAGCTTGAAACATTTGCCTTTTCAATAAATAATACTTTTGTAACGAATTGCGTAATTTAAGTCTTAAATAATACTGTAATTCGTAATTTCTATCGTCATGAAAAGAAATTATCAAATTAGCAATTTTCATGAAGTGTAATTTTATATCTTTAAATATTTTTCCTTCATTAAGGAATTTGTGGCGATTTTTTGCATTAAATTTGTTTCGATTTAATTTATAAAAAATATTTTAAAAACTCAAATTCAAAAAGTTTAGAAAGTAATTCATAATCATGCAGGAATCAAATTCTAGAGTATTTTAATTGCGTCGATTGTCTCATCTCAAATAAAAGACAGATATTTCTGAACCTTGAGAATTGCTCAAAAATAGGAGAAAAGTCCTCCAGTATTCTTTGAATTTGTTTATTTATAGTGAATTTCGAATTTCATCTTACCACATCTTTCATTAACTCAAATGATGCCTTGGTGTCTGAAGAAATTCAAAAATGGTTAACTTTGTTTTCTTGCCAACGAAGATTTATTCTTACAAGGCAATGGAAGCGGTGAAATTCAAGGCGTAGGTGTCAACTGGTTCCAGATTTCATTTTATTTTTATCCAAACCACATGTGCTCAAGTTTTCACTGCTCCATTTTAATATAGAAGGAAATCATTGGTAAATAAATGAACAAAAAAAGTTCTTTTTTGGGCGGGGATTATTTCTCACAGTTGCTGAAACTCGTTCGATTCCTTTTATTTCTTTAATGAATTTAAAAATTAGGGCAATCACGTTTTTCAGTGGGAGCTTTTGCACAACCAGTTAAGAAATAGAATTCGCTTTAGACCGCCACCGCAGTTTATGACTATGACCACCTGCCAACTTGTAAATAACGATTAAGGAACAATGAAAGAAAGAGGAAACTTTTTATAACAATTTAATTGACATGTTTATTGATTAAATAAATATTTCAGAAATATTAACTATAGACTATAAGCAAGCGGTTTTTTACAAGATTGATCTTTTTTTCCTCCTTCTTTATAGTTTCATCGTATCTGCATAATATTTTTGATGCTATTAGTTTTAAATCTCAAAGATGCATTCTCTTCATGGTTTAAAAAATATATTTGGATGTGTTTGTGCTTTTCTGGCGCAAAAGCCATGTTTGGACTATGCTGCGCCAAACCATTATTAAAACTATATCAATGTATAATAATTAAAAACGGATAATTTATTTTAAGAACTTTGAACGAACGTAATTTAAATGAGTGCATAAAATTTGATTGATTTTAAAAGTGCAAAAATTTGAGCATATGGTGTCTTGCCATGTAATAAAGGTAGTGAGGTGTTAGCCTTTAGAAAAAATAGCAAAAGCTGAGCATTGAAACCTGGGCATTCTGATATTATATATTGGTCAGACATTAGACAGTCACACTGAGAGAGCAAAGAGGTTGTTGTTCACCCATCAACTAGAGAAGATGTGTGTATCTGGTATGCCCAATGCGCAAACAAGTTAACATTGTGTCTGCTTTTCGATTTGGTAATGAAGACCACCGTTGTACATGAGATTTTATAGCGTGCAGTTTATTGTTAGTGTGAAGGTCCCATTAAGATAGCCATTTAGAATAAACAAGCATTTTACTGTGTTTATTTAAGTCACCTACAGGAATAGATGTGATCGCTGGAGCATCTTGCCTATTTAGCAGCCTTGTCTGCCTTCTCATTGCCTAGAATTCCTACACGAGAGGGTATCCAATAGAATATAATAGTAAATTCCCGAGAAGTTAGCTTGTTAAAATTTTTTAAAACTTTGAAAATCAAAGGATGATTTTGAGGACGAAGAAAAATCAATACTATTCATTTTGCTGAATTGACCAAATCTAATAAAAGTAAAACTTATTTAAGAATATGTATTTTGGAATATTAATATTTTTTTCTTGAATAAATTTGTAACAGCTTTTGAAGACTGATATTTTAACGCCTGCGAATGTTTTTAAGATAAATGTTTACAGCTTTTTAATTCCTTCGGCGTTTTTCTGTCATGCAATACTCTATTTTCTGTCCTGTATGATAAATTTTCTCTAAATAAACAAATAAATGCACCTGGAATAATCCTATTTAGAACCATAAATGGGATCAGCATTTATAAAAATGGCTTGTAATTAAAATAAAAAGTCTTGACGGCAATATTTATTTAGAAAACGGACGTATTTAATTCTTCTATTTATTTATTCGGTATAATTCTTTTTAAAATAGTTTTTATGGGGGTAATATAGAAATATATATTTTAAAATTCAATCATATTTTTGCTTACAGCAATTATAAAAAAATAACCCAAAAATTGAAAACTATTATTGATTTTCTCTTATAATTTGCTGCTTTGTTTTGAAATTCTTGTCAGTTAAATGAAGGAATTTTGCTCATACTCATTTTACTTCGATTTCCATTACTTTTTTGTTTTGAGACTTTGCGATGTTTTATGCAATCCCTTTGCATTCTCAATCCTAAAATGATTCAGATTATACCATACAAAATCAAATTGTACCAAAACTATTTTCTGCTTAAGGTGTACGTACACATTAGAAGATTGTTTTTAAAATTTTAACTGTAAAAATCCAATTTTTTCACAGTAGGTCATTAATATATGTTTAAACTCATTTCAGTGGGGAAAAACTACATTACACTAATAATTAATTAATTAATATTTTATGAACTAATTTGCATGAAACATATCTAATAGTACAGACACATAATTCTAGTTGGAAATGATGCCAAGTATAAATATTCATGCTGCCTGCCTCAATCAAGTTTTTATAACAATTTTTTCAACAACGTCTAATAGAAAAAGCGGGAATTTTTGTGCAATCTTAACAGTAAAACATCTTTTTAACTTATGTCTATAAATATAACTTAGATTGATGCACAAAACATCCACTGTTTCATACAGATTATTATGATATGCAAATAATCGTATCTGGTTAATTTCTTGTTGAGTTTTGATTGTTTGAATCATAAGTACTCAACAAGTAATGGAAAAAATATCATTTCTCATAAAATGAGTTTAAAAAAAACGACGAAACTAGAGTTTTTAAGGAATGCACCTCAAGAAAAATCCTTATTAATCGAGAAATATTCCGAATATTGACAACATCTTGGTATAAAGGGGGCATCTTGTAGCAATAAAAAAAACTCGATATTTTGAACGTTTTTCGAAGTTTTAATTGTGTATGTGCACCTTAAGTCAGTGAGTCAGTAAAGTCAGAAAGACGACATTTAAAAACTGTTACATTAAGTGGTGATAATTCGAGGAATCAAAGTTTCCAACTAGTTTCATTGCAAACTAGTTGGATGAACAGGGAGGCAGAAATCCGAAATGGCACAGTACGCTTGATTCCATGGTACTTTAAAATTGCATTATGTTGCTGTATATTGCCTTCTAATGTAATTAAAGTGCATTAACTAATATTTGAATGCTATTTTTAACTAGTTCAGGAATACAAAATAAAGTTTTCCATTTAGAAAACTTTCTAAAGACTTTTCACTAATTTATCTTTAAAAAAGCTGAATGAATTCGTAACAAAAATTTCGTAGATTTTCGGGTAACCAAGAAATTAACTTTTTCTTATGTCCTTTTAGTCAAGGACACGAAGACACGCCTTTTTTGTAGTTATTCTGATTTTTCTGCTTTCTTTTTCTGGTTTGCTTGATAATTTATATTTAAAGAAATTTAGTTTAGAATAGTTTAGAAAAAAAATTTGATAGTCTAAAAAAATGCATTTTTCATGACATTTCGAAGCATTCTTATCATTTTCTCATCTCCAAACATTTCCACTTCCAAACAAACCTAGTTTTCACGACCATCTGTGTCTTGGTCGTGGAAATTCATCTCTCAGAAGATGTGTCAAACGTGATGATTCCAGTTCCTTTTCGAAGCTATATCTCGAAATTCCACAGCAACTTGTCCTCCTTTCACATCTGGAAAGCAAACCTTCCAGCTATATCATACCCCGTAAAATACTACACACATTTTGCTGCCTCTTTCTAACGAAGTAGGGAATGCGGGTTATGTTGGCAAGAAAGCTCCCAACCTGTTGTTCTGACCCACTTAGGCGCGGGTCACACTGCTTCAGTTCACTGGTTGAACCGTGCCATCTGAAACCGGTCGCTATCGGCAAAAGCAGACACTTTTTCCGGATTGTGTTGCTGAGACCTTTGTGCTTCTCACAATAATAAAGGGTTGATTGTTAATTCGATTAATTAAAATTCCTTTCGATCACTAAGTATACGCACTCTTCTAGTGATTGAAAGTTGGATACAATTAAGAACTTACTGGAATTTGCCATTAACATACAATGCTCAAGTACAGAAAGGTTAGATTTGTTTTCTTTACGACGACTTAGTGGACTTTTGTTTTCACCGAAGGCCTGGGAAAAGATAGGGATTTTGTTCCTCATGGTTCGAGTGAAACAGTTTAAAACTGCTGGAGCATGTAGTGATGGCAAACTAATAACTAAAGGTAATGACCGAAATTAATTATCTTCTTTTACATCGCTGCAGTTCAGGGTGGGCACTTATTTTCGAAAGTTTGATTTTACTTGCTCTTTCAGGTCAGTTCGCAAGAGCCTTTATTGCTTGAAGACCGCGAAGACTTTCGTTTGGAAAAAGGCTGCGAAGGAAAATAAGAAACTGCAAAATATTTTTTTTATTGAAGCATTTATAAAATTCCCGTGCTCCACAAAGTATCACACGGGGCTTACAGAAGTAAGTATTCAACACATAACAAAAGAAAATAAGAAAATTCAACAGTTATGAAGGATTAATATAAGAATAAAAGAAAATTAGAAAATATAAGTCAAGAATAAGAAAATTTAACATGTGTCCATAATAAATTTGCAAAAAATCTCTAGAGCATTTCTGGTGGAAACAAGTTGATGAAAATGATGTTATATGAATGGCTTGGAGAGTCTTAGGTTCTGTCTTTCTCCGGCAAACTTAGACCATAGAAAGAGCACATGTTCAACATTTTCCTCGCTACCAATGTTACAATCACAGGTAGATGATGTAAAGTATTTCAGTAGAAAATTTCTAAGCTTGCTATAAAATTTCCATTTTACGGTTTTCATCTATCCAATAAAAGTAACAGTTTAAGTTATATCAGAAAGTTAGCCTTATGAGTAAGGTAATCTCGTTATTGAGGATGAAGATTCTGGCATCGTAGTTGGATCTCGCCAACCCTGTGGGTATACTAAAGGTGGAGGATCTGGTTCCTCCCATCGGTGACAAGACGTATTTCCTACGAGGAGGGTTGTACAGTGGCCGATGATGGCCCTTAGAACTCAACCACAGTTTATGCCTGTGTTCTTGTAGGGGTGGCTTGGTCATTCACTATTTATTTCCAAGAGCCTTAGGACGGGACGGAGAGTGAGTAGTATGGCTTACACCAGAACGTTCAACACAAAATAAAAGCTACAATTACGATTACCAAATCTTTTCTATTTTCTAATCACCTGGAACGTTCAATTTAGCAGTAAAGTATCCGACTACGTTCGAAGGAAAATTTTTGAAAAATTTATTTTCATAAATACTATTTAAATCTACGGTTTTTAGATGTATTGTCAGTTATAAAACAAAATATTATAAATACAAAAAAACTAAAACTAAAAAAAAAACTTTAAGAATATAACATGTTTTGAGAAATAAGAAAATGTGCTGTAATTTTTAATGAAATTTAACCAAAACGGCTAACACTCTAACCAAAATGGTAATGCAGCTATCCTATTTTCCTTTGTACACAAATTATAGAATATAAAGATGAATGGAATGAACCAAAATCTAAGAAGATTCAAAGAAGTTTTGGGTAAAAATTTACGAAAATGCGCACTTTTTCCTTCTATTCACAACGTAATTTTTATTAAAACACCTATAAATAAAAAGTATTTGTCCAACAATAAAACTTTTGGTTCATTTCATTGTCCATATTATTTAAAACACAAGTTGACATTTTTATGTAAATACCTCTAATAAGTTTTGAGATATGTTAACGGTGGAGAATTTTTATGAAAATTAAAGTTCTGATAAAATTGAAGTTAAGGGCAAATTTTGGCTGAAACATAAACATTGCTTAAAATTCCACCGAATGATGGGTCAGGCCCTCCTTTTCCTAGAAAAAGATAAACTATTTTGGAAAGATGAAAGTCTGAATTACAAATAGTAATAATAATAAAAATCTACAAAGTGATCGATAATCAGTGTTTTTAACGAAGTTGAATACATTAAATCTTAATAATTTTTGAAAAACGTAGAAGATAATACAGAAAAATTAAAATAACCGAAATTTATTTTTGGCCCATTTAGGGAATATGTATTTCCTAATTGGGGCGAAAGTTCGTTCGTGACAAAATTTCATAATTTAATTGCTTATCTACAAGACCCAAATCCTGACCGAATCATCCCATTCACTTGGAAAGGCACAAGAGAAAATGATAGTTTACTAAACGGCAAATTCGAGTTCATATTTGCATCCATTGGAATTCCGAAAAAAAAATATTAAAAAATGATAAACTTAATTTAATTTAATAAAAAGTTATCCATGGTAGTTAATTAATTTTACAGATTCAGAAACTTAAATTTATAAATGCAATATTTGGATCAAAATAACCTATTGAGCTTTAAAACGAATTGATCAGAAAAATTGAATCGCTTTCTTTGTTGAATTTAAAGAAATAAACTGAGTGTCAATTCGCTAATGGTTTTTGAAATAGCCTTATTGTAAATGAAATAAGTAATCTTTTGACTATTACGAAATATATGTTTAGCGCCAAATCTTTTTTAATAAGATATGAATTAAAGCATGTTTGTCCATATGCAAATATATTTTTCCCACCATCCACTGTTACATTTTTTAATGAATTTCATCATCAATTCTTTTGAAATTAGAAAATAAAAAGCTGCTATCTCATTTCATACATTAGGAAAAACTAGCAATTAAGAAGTAGCTTGTCTAATTAAACCAATGAATATGCTTTTGCCAGAAATCAGTATTTATACAAATACAACGACTTCATAAGATTAACATTTTCAGATATTTTGTGTACACCATACGGTTTAAATGAAGATGGATTTTCAATTTATAATGACAAAGATAAATGATTTAGTAAAATAATAAAAAAAAATTATATTTATTGAAACTTTGTACAAATACTTCAAACGAATTCAAAATAGAAAAAAAAAAGAGAACAATTCAAGAACACTTGTCTAGAAAATGACAAAGTATTAAAATAAAGCAAATAATTGCAAAATTAGTAATTTTTCCCAAAAGGCGAAAACAAACAAACAGTATTTACATTTATTGGGAGACTCTTATGACCCTGGCTAAATTTTTAAGTACGATTTTTAATTAATGTTTATTCACTATTTTTGTTGATTATTGAAATAACATTTCATCAAGGTTTTTTTATATTTGAGTTCAGAGTTAAAGAATACGTTTCTTTCCTTTGTAGCTCTTTTTTGTTGAATCTATATAAATAAAAATAAATGTTTGTCTGTATGTCTCTTAAGCGGTGCCATACTGCACATCCAACTACGTTGAAACTTTGAATATTCGTGCATTTATTTGTTTCTAATAAAGATGGAAAAAAATAGTGCCAACCCTAAAGCTTTGAATAATAAAGTTTTAAAAAAATAGAATTAATATTATTTACGCTTCTCCCATATATATCATGTATTTATTTCCATACGAAAATAAATATTATTTTTTCTATTATTCCTAACTAAACATGCCAATTATTTTAAATTTTAAACGATACTTCCAAATCTATTTCTTCTGTGGCAGCAACGCACCGGGTACTAGCTAGTTCGTCATAAAAACTCAGTATTTTAAAATAACGTTAAAAGTAAATGCAATCACGGTTTTTTGCATTGAAATTTGGAAATACATAGTTATTTTTAATGTAACTTTGACTAAGATTCGTATTACTTTCAACTTAAGAGGGATTTTCTCTTAAAAGGCTGCCAAAAGTAACATGATAAATTAAAACGGGAGAACCCATATAATCACCTTACAATTATTTTGTTAAAAAGTTTCAATGTGGATGCATTAATAAGAACTTACATACTCAGAAACAGTAGGCATATTTGAAAGAAAGTCTCGATCTGACTGTTGTTTTCAAACGTTGCGAGTCGGTGTAACGTAACGAAAGCCAACGCGGGCAATCGCCAAGATTAAAGACAGGCGTCTTGTGGGGCGCTAATCATGCGGAACCTCGGAATCGTTTAAAGTCTCGATCTGTAACTAAACGATTAAACTAACTAAACTAAACGATTCCGAAGGTCCTCACGATTAGTACCCCACAAGACGCATGTCTTCAATCCTGGCGATTGACCGCACTGGCCTTCGTTTCGTTACAATGACTCGCAACGTTAGAAAACCACAATCAAATCCCGCCTTTCCCATCAATTGACTAACATGTCACTTAGGAGAAACGGTTGATTTCTTCCAAACGGGTGCTTTCTTGCAAACGGATGCGTCTCTGGAAGATACGCCAGTCTTCACGCTCACTATTTGCTTACCCAGGTGCAAATAACACCAGAAGTATAAAAAAAAAATTCTTTTCAAAAGCAGATTTTGTTTATGAAAGCAGCTTTTTCGCGTTAAGGTGTACGTACACATAAGAAGATTTAATTTTAAGTTTAAAAATCCAATTTTTTCGCAGTAGGTCATTATTATACGTTTAAACTCATTTCGGTGAGAAAAAAAAACCCACATTATACAAATTATTAATGAATTAACTAATATTTAATGAGCTAATTCGAATACTGTTTGAAACACGATATCTTAAATTATAGTTTGTATAGGTACGCAATTCTAGTTGGAAATGATGCTTCATCTTAGTCTTCAAGTTGTCTGCCTCAATCAAATTATAAAAATAAATATGTTTTTTTAACGATTTCTTCATCAACGATGGATAGAAAAAGCGAGTTTTTTTTTCGGCAATTTTAGCAGTTAAATATCTTTTAAAAATTTATTTATATAAATGTATCTGGTTGAGGCACAAAACATCTACTGTTTCATACAGATTATTTTGATATACAAATAATTATATTTGGCTCATTTTTTGCAGCATTATGATTCTTTGGATGAAGTAACGTGGTGGAAAAATGCCATTCCCCATAAAATGAGTTTTTATGAGGAATGATATTTTTAAAAGTATAATTTTTCCCTTACCAAGACTCTAACTTCCGTTGAGGAAAAGAAATGGAAATTAGTGAGTTTAGTGAAAGTGTCTGAAAAAATTCCTTATAACTCGAAAAATATTCCTGATACTGACAAC
>JAPMOQ010057461.1:123972-135520 GCA_026543055.1 Argiope trifasciata | reverse complement strand
TATATATATATATATATATATATATATATATATATATATATATATATATATATATATATATATATATATATATATATAAGAAGAATGTGAACTAATTGTAAGAATTGAAAAAACATCAGGATGATTTATAATGAGAATTTATGACTATTATATTTAAGTTATTAAAACTATGTTATATGAAAATAGCTTTTATGTCTTGTACATGAGTCGAGGGACATTATTAGCAAAATAGAAATGTGAAAAAAGAGGTTTCAAAAATAAAATGGTACATTTCCGTTATCTGGGTGCAAATGTCGCCAATGCGAGCCAAGTCGCTAAGCGAAGCGAATGGCAAAACAAAACAAATAGACCACAAGGCACCAAATTTTGGAATTCTACATTGTTTAGCGATTTCCCGCAGCTCCCTGCTAACGGAAAAGTACCAATAAAATTATGAAGCTCTTATAAGGAATTACTATACTAATTATTTTATCTATATTATAAAGCTCAATATGTATGTGTGTTGAAGCTCTATAGTTTGATCTGCAACTACCAAATTTGGTATGTATGTATCTTGGAGGCTGGAAAAATGAATGTGGAGCGATGTTTTTTTAAATTTCTAATTAGAATTTCGATTGATTAATAACTAAGCTAAGTTTCGACGTTTTTTCGCGATAACTTCTGGAAATATTACAGCACAAAATTGATTTCCCCATCATATTGCAGGTCAAAAAATAATAGCTTCGATGATACTATGTTTTTGAACTACAAATTAAATTTCTATTTTTAATGATTTTTTAAAGAAAATCTTAAATTATATTTGTCAACAATTTATTTCCCACAAAATAAAAATAAAATTTAATCAGAACGAACACGCCAGAGGGAAAAAAAATTATCTTTTATTGCAGTGTTGCCATCATATAAACAGAAGTTCGAATTGATAAAATAATTCAACTATTAATGCAAATTAAATACATAAGTATATAATTTTCAATACGTGTCTATATGAAAGGAAAAAAAATTTGAATTATGATATTTTCGGGAAAGTAAACGGAAGAACACATTTACAGTATTTGTATTATTAATTAAAAAAGTAGTTTAATTTAAAGCAAACATTGTTTAATATACTATTGTATAATCTCTACTCTGTATAATCATCACACATCATTAATTTGGGACTTTCGTCTACTTTCGAAATAATCTAAATGAATTAAATAATTATATTTTATATAACTTCAGTCTTTAAATTCTCCGATGAATTTTAAATTTTAAATTTTTACATAGGATCTTTGCCCTTTGAATCCTATTTAACAAAATATTCGTAAGTATTTTTTAATAAATATTGTTGAACTCCAATCAATTAAATTGGCCACTGAAAGCGACCAATTTATGAAATTTGAATATTACTCTTCTATAAAAACTGGTGATTTTTGACCTCTTCATTCATCTCTCAAAGAAAGTATACCGATCTCCTGTCATAGCTTACGACAGTGATTGGTCTTGGATTCTGAAAAATGACGATTGTCCTAAAATTGATATTTGAAAACTTCATAAACCGGTCAGATTTGATCACAGAAAACAACATTTACTTATTTATTCAAAAGTTGAAGTGTCAAGAGTATTTCGCAGAGTACGATTCTTTATGAAATTATTCCTGTGTAAAATTTAAACTGAATTTTTTTTCATTAGTACATTTATTGATTGAAATAAAATAAAAAAAATTTACATCATTCAAATATTTTGAAAGTAAAACTAAAAACTGAATTTAACGATTAGTCAGAGAAATTTTTATTGAATAATTCTTTAAGATATATTGCATAAATTACGAAAATTATTCTGCAGTGCATACACAATTTCAATGCCGAAAAACTCTGTTTTCAATTTTCATACATATTTTTTTAAAAAGACGAGATTGAAATCGTATTTTTAAAAAATATTAATTGCAGTTTAACATTTCCACACTAATTTAAAGTTGAAATTTTATGGGCTCTGGCAGAAATTAAAGAAATATAAGTAGTACAATGAACAGGGCTTTTTAAAGCCTCATTAATCGAATGACTGAATTATATAACTATCAAAATATGAAGCGTAAAAATACTTGAAAGAATACTTTGTGGAAAAAGCTATTAAGTTACAATACATAAAATTTTAGCAATCATTAATATTAGCGAATAAGCTGATTGCCAAAGGCAGCTAGTACCTAAATAAATAAAAAAATTGTCGGAAGTTTATCTTCATATTTAACATCCGAACAAAATGTCTTTCCGAATACAATTTTCAAGGTAAATAAATCAAATTTAAATGTTGAAACGAGCGTTACACTTGTAAAAAGAATTTTACAATCTCGCCCCTTTCAGTATTTTAGTTATTCTCAGCTTAAAATATAGGTTTGATGCTATTGCTATAACTTGCACATAAAGAAGAAAAAAAGTTTCAATGGAAACTTTTTGTTTCTTCTCAGTTGAAACAATGGCTTTTACTCATATTATTTTTGCCTGAAACAGCGGAAATTGAGAGAATTTATTTTCTCTTGAGCAGTTGGTAAATAGCTGTGCTTTCTTTACAACATTTCGATTGAGCCTAAAATTCCAGAATACAATGAAACACGAAAAACTTGAAGGAGTTCATTCTTTCGATTTCGTTACAAAAAAAAGGCAGTAAATCTAAATTTATTGCCAACAAAGGCCATGAATCGTTCTCTGCTTTCAACTCCAGAAAAAAAGTTTCCTTTTCACAGACACTCTTGAAGACGTTTTCTCTGAAGAAATTGTTCTCAGAAATATGATTTCTTTGTTTTTTTTTTTTTCTTTCTACTTTTGAAAATTCTAATTTTCGCCTAACTATTTTTAAAATGCTATGTAAATTTTTTCAACTTAAATTTTTAAAAAATCTATCATCGAAGAAACGCAAAATGAATTATTCTAAAGAATGTCATTCCCTCATATCATCATATCATTTAAATCCTAATTTAGGCAACCATTTTTTTGCAATGGAATTTGAGAGCGTTTAATGTCAAAATAATCTATCTAATCCACCTATATGTCTTCATTTATAGACAAGGCACATCAGAAATATTTACTTCAAATAGTTATTTAACATATATTCTTTCTAAAATTTTAATTTAAAGCACAAATTCAGAGTTGAACTTAATCTAGATTTTTTTTTGAAATTTAATGATTTGAGTACAAAAATAAATTGCCCTTAACATGTGCATCGATAGAAAGTAGTCATCCTTTAAATATCTAGCATTAATTCCCATAAAAATGTTAACTTTCTAATCGGAATAGTTTTAAATCTAAATTTATGAGATAATAATAGATATTGGGACTGTTAATTGATAATTCTGATGTGTTTGGAGCTTCTGATAGGCAGTTCGCAGATACACAAGTATATATTATAATTCAAGACCATGTATATTATAATTTTTTTATATTTAATAGCAATATTAAATTTTGTTAGGTTGTAAAAAATATTTCAAAAGTTAATTAATAAACATTGAATCATTTTATAAAATCAGAATGTAACCATTGTTACTACCTATTTCATATCCTATTCTTAAATATTTTAATATATAATATTCTTTAGTCAACAAAAAATTCATGCAGATTTTTTAGATTTACTATTTTTTTCAATGTAATAAAGTTCTTAAATAATGCTTATTTTATTAATCAAAATTATTATTGAAATTAATGGCCGAACAAAATGTAACTAATATGATAAAAATTTTGCATTGAGTCGTGGAATCAAGAAGCCAGTTTATAACTTTCTTGTGTCAGCAAAACTGATTTACGAGGAAAACTGATCATTCTTCCTTACATGAAGCTTTTATGAAAGCTAACAGAAATTTTTTGTTGAATTTTCATTTTACCAAAAATATTTTTTTTATTCTAGCAAAAAAATTGCCAAATTCTAAAAAGGGGAGAAAAAAGAAAAGAAAACAGTGACGGAACAAAAAAATATAAAATAATTCCTCCAGATTATTAGATTCCATTTTAAGTTAATTTAGTTGAAAATTTTAAAAAAAGAAATTACATTGTTATATAATATTAGTTTTTTTTGGAAAATTTAAAAAAAAATTATAAATTAATAAAGTTAAATTTCCTCCAGAGATTTGCTTCGATTCTTCATATTAAACTCGTTTCACAATTTCTTTGAGTTCTTGAAAAATAGAACAAAAGTATCATATCTTCTTTAAGTGAATAATCTGGAAATAGCACAATTTGCTGACAACAGAAGTCACGCCGGGAGAATCTTCTCAATTTAATATAGCCGGATCTCCCGTTATTCTCCGCAACCGTGACGGTTTCCGTGTGGCTTGTCAACCATTAAACGAGAGCCCAGTTCCGAATAAAGATATACTTTGAATCCAGACTCGTGGGAATCGTTTTCATATCATTTGTCAAAAATGAATTCTTGATAACAAGAGCGTGTCAAGACTTATCTGGTTAAAAGTTAATTCTGAGCAGTCAGTAAAATTTTAATAAATATTAAATATTTTTTATTCGACACTCACTATTTTACTACATCTAATTCGTTATTGTTGCAATGAAATAATTTTGAGGCTATTCTGGTAGATATTTCTTCTGCTAACAAAATATTATTTTATTTTATTGTCCCATTGTTTAAAAAGGGAAAAGGTATAACGCAATAATTATTTTAATTAATTAATTATCGAAATAACAAAGAAATTTCAGCAGTATTATGAATATTTTTTTTAAAAACTTCAACAATTTTAGATTTGTATTCATAATACATTTTATAAGATAATGCAAGTAACACAACGGAATAATATATATTTTTAATTTGTACAAAACTGTAACGTATATCAAGTAAATACCGTTTAAAATGTGACCTATTATCGGTTATCTAGATAAATTGATATTTTCGTATTCATAATAAATAACGCGAGTATAAATTTTATAAAACTTATCAATTGAAGGCGTACACAGAACTACTTGAGAAAAATTCTGCACTTTTAAAAGGCTTAACGTGCCATCGGAGGTTATAAAAATATTATGCGTATGCTCTATATATGTAAAAATATTATGTGTGCGTATTATGCACAGAGGAATAATATCAGTTTAATTTTTAGAAAACTGTTACACATATCAAATAAATACAGTTAAAAATGTGGCTTATTATCGGTTATATAGATAAATCGAGATTTTCATAATACATCACAAGAGAATAAAACTTATCAACAGAATGGGTAGACAGAAATACTTTAGAAAAATTCTGCTCCTTTGAAAGGCTTCATTACGTGCCATCGGAGGTAATAAAAATATTATGCGTATATTTATAGTTGAAAAATACTTTGGCAATGTGTTTTACTAAAGTAACATTGTAACATTATGCCCAGTTGGACAAAAGAACAGAAATAAATTTCTTCACTTCACTTCATCTTTGATTTTCTAATGTTATGATTTCTAAATTTTTTTTCAAAGTGCTGTTTCTTTTAACTTATTAATGAAACTCAATTTTAAATTCTTCTAATTTTTTTAACATGGGTCCTTAAAAATATTAAAATAAGGGAATAACGAAAGATCTGAATGAATCCAACATCGGATATTTAATCTTTTAATACTTATTTTAGCTCTTATACTCTAATATTTGAAAATGTATAACGTATTTTTTTTTCTTTTTCTTGCACTGCTCAAAGATAACCGTATTGAAATTCTATGAGCAGAGATTTGAAATTAAATTATTTGTAAGTAATTAAAGCGCATTTAAGAGCATGCACAGTGAAATTTTATTAAAATCTCAACAAACAATGTAATGAGAATGATTAATTAATATTATTTTGTAAAGGGAAATGTTATTTTTCCGCAATCAGACATTTTTTTATTTGTAATATTGGCCATTATATTAAAAAACCCTACTTAAAAATCATTCATGACGATAAATTTTCAAAATTTTGTGTCTTGTTAAGGAATTATGTGTAATTTATATAGACACATGATGTTTGGAGCGTTAAAAGTGCAATACATCATCAGCTTGATATTTAAGACATGAAATTATTAATAGTTTTCGTCATAGATCACTAAAGTAGCAACGTAAAAGATTTACGTTTCAAGAAATCTGTAATCATGGAAAAAGCTATAATTTTTCCATCGAGATTTTAAAGTTTTAATTCCTAAAGAAACTGCAGTTACTTTAATAGCATACTGAATTTAAGAACAGATAAATATCTTGCATTAAAATTAAATTAGGCCTGTAAAATAAATTTACATAAAAAATAAATCGATTTGCGAATTAGCAAGTTTTGTCGATGTCGCTGAATAATTCGAAAATCGTTTGTTTAACTCCTTTGATTTTTAATGGAACCTAAACTTTGAAGGATGTTCCTTTTTGAAATGACATTAATTTTTCTATGAAAAATAAAACGAAAATCCTGATATTTATTTTTTTAATTTCATTTTTGTGACCAAACTAAATATTATCTCACAAATAAAATTTTTTACCACTTGCAAAAGTTTGGCTATAAATGAACCTTTTATAAATTATTCCTTAATTTAGAAATTAACATTGCTCGATAATGACGTTAAAATTGTCTTTACCACTTAACGTCAAATATAAGTCATTATCATCTATCCTATTTCATCCACTTTAATAGATGGAGAAGAATCTGTTTATTTCATTCCAAATTTCAAAGCAGACAGTGTAATGAATTTATATATTAAAAATTCGACGGCTTCTAGCTTAACAATATTTTGCTTTCTATTCTTTTCCCTGATGTTTGAATATTGTCTAGGTTTATAGGCATCATTTTGACATAGATTCCCCTCATAATCTTCCGGTCAATTTTAAATCAATTTACACCATAAAAACGAAAGTCTTTGAAGTACTTACCGGACTTTGCCTGTGACAATAATCCAATCTGTAATCCAATGACCAGAAACAACCATATGTTCGATTGAGCCCAATAGCCCATATTTACAAGTAACTATATACACAATAGTACGTCCAACTTCTGCAATAGTCACTAATAATTTCACACACCCATCAGAGCAAGGTTCTGGTGGACACACGCAAAGTAAAAAAAATCAAAATATACCAGTCTTCTTTACTTTTTTCTCTCTCCGCAAAATGTCATCAAAACTGGCCAACCCACTGTCTCATGGCAAAATGCGTGGGGTGCACTTCGCAATCTCAACCACTTCTGATCACTCGCTCGAGTTTTCGGCGGGACAGGTGAGTGACTCCGTTTCTGGTTCTTGGCTTCAACGATTGGCGAAGAGTTCCATGACGTAGGATCTCCTTCTTTCAATGCTTTCCTCCCTCCTTCAACAAACGGTACCCTGTGGTCATATTAGCACAACAGGTTTCTTTTTATAAAGATCGAAGTGAGCGCATGGAATAACGGTGTTTTCTTTCTTTCTTTCTTTTACCCACCTTTTTACCTGCTTGACTTACTTCCCGTCTGCCTGTTGCATCCTTCTTTCGCTCATGGACATTCTTTTTAATCCTCTAGGTGAATAGTGTTCCAGGCCTTGTGTGTTTTTGTTTACATCCTTTCCACATTCGCTCATTGGAAAGTCCGAGGGAAGGTTAACGCTTATGCTGTTGGGATGCTTTTTTTGTTGGCGGTGGTGGTAGTGTTCTTGTTCAAAAAGAAAAGGACGCTTGATGCGCTTACTCAAGTCCATGCTTTCCAGAAATAAACATAGTTAGGACCAAGGCTGTTGCTAATTGTTGCTTCTTTAAGTTCTAAAAGTGAACTGTAATGGGAAGGGAGAACTTATAAGGTAATCGAATCTCATAAAAGTGAGAGCTCAGCTTTTTTCGAAAAAAAATCAACAGTCTGTTCACCTTTGGCTTACTCTACCATTCATGACATCAACCTGCTACCTTATTTATAGTTTGACGAAGACTCAAAACTCAGTTTTTACGCAGAAGATCATTTCGAAACAAAACAAAAAAGTTAGAAGTAGATAATTTTATATTCCCTGATTACACTTTTAAAATGCCGGCATCCTGGCATAGAGGGAGAGTATCATCCCCGTGATCTGGGTGTCCCGGTTCGGACATGGTTGTTATTCTGTGAGTTGTGTGAATGTGCACCTCCCCTGTTAAAAGGAGTTGTGCTAGTGAATGTGAAGCATGAAGCAGCTAGGTCGTACTCTTGGTCCTAGTTGGCGCTATTGAAAAAAGAGAAGCTCATTTCTGCTTAAATCGCCGACAGTGTCTGTCCGTGAGCTTGTGAAGTGCCATAAGTCACAACAACAACACTTTTAAAATTACATTAGAAATTAATATGAGACTCAAATAAGGGATAATGAACAGCTTGGGTCAGTGTGTGTGAAGGGGGGAAGCAAAATGAGAATGTGGTCAGTTAAGGGAATGTACATGATTATACATTTGTTGGATTGAATAAAACTGCCAGACTGAAAGTCAGTGGTCTCTTTATCTTTAGCTTATTCTTCTTTTCATGAAATGATGTTAATATTTTTATTAATTACATTTGAAGTTCGATGAAGTTGAAAAAAGTGGCTTCCGTATTCGATTAAAAATGTATTAAAACAAATGAAAATTTAACATTTGTAATTTAGGTAATAGATTCACTGAGTTTGAATAAAAATGAGTATATTCACTTTTGAAAAATAACTTCGAAATAACAGTACTTCTTCTGTAGAGAAAAGAGCATAAAATAATACAAAAAAATAACATATACTCTTAAAACACTTGTACGAGTATATTCTATGGTAAAAAAATTTAAGTTGAGATTCATAATAGATTTATTTAAAATATATAATCGTGAAGTGCAGGTAATGTTTAGACAATAGTCCCTAGATGTTTCGAGTCATCTTTTGAGAAATGGATTTTTTTCCTAATTTTTTCGTGCACAAAATCTACAGAGAGAAATAAAGTAAGTCCTAAAATTATGGGGAATTTAAACTTTTCTGCGTTAAAAAAAACTGACCTGAATTCTCTTTTGGAAGTAAGTGTATCTATATGCTCGCAAATAACTCAAACATGTAAGATTAAAAAAAACCATATTAATGAAATAAGATATTTAGTCCCGAAATTTTAAATATTTGTTGTTTTCGGGACTAAAAAGGCACAGAGAAATTTTCCAAAAAATGATAATGTGTATACTTTTTTCTCTCCATTTGTAATAAATTATACAAGGAAAAAAATATTAAAAATATTTTTTGGTCAGCTTTGCTATTCAGATTTCACAATTAATCAGAATTTTATGTACATTTACAACTGCTTTGTTCATTTGTCAAAAACTTACTTCCTACTTTTAAGAAAATTAGTTTTTTATACTCATGCATCCACGCTGTAGTATTAAGTAGCATTTGCTGTAGTCTTATAATGGCTACAATCAAACAGAATTTTTAAATATTTCAACTAGGAACGAAGTTGGGATATTTCTATGATGAAAACTGCAATAGAAGAGCGAATAAATCTAGATGTCGTCAGTGAGTAAATTAGTTTCACTTTTCAAACTTCCTTGGGTCCTAAAAATAAAATTTCGCATTATATCTGTCTGCCCATCTGTGACAAATATGACTCTTTGAGCTAGATGGAGGAAAATTGGTATATGATCTTTAAGGCAAATTTGAAGTTTTATGACGTCAATTCAAAGGAAGGCTCTTAGAATATAAGTGAGCATGACAACCGCACAAAACGAAAACAGTACTATGGACAAAATTCAGTGCTCATAATTAACAGTGTAGACAGCTATCAAATTTTGATAGTTTTGTGTTATGAGGGTACAAATATCGCCAGTGTCAGCAAAACGCCTGCAAAGTTCCCAAGCGAAACGAATAAAAAACCAACGTTGGCGAAATTTGGCAGAAATCTTTATTATTCGGCCATTTCTCGCTGAACCCAGCTAACGGAAAAGAACCCAAATTTTCTGCAAAATTCATCAAGGAGTTGACATCTGTAGATCAGTGCTTTCAGAATCATGTAAATACGAAAATTTAAAAACACAATTGTTTAAAGATATCAAAGCGATATTGTGACTACATCTGTAGTTATTTATCAATTTTTTTTCCAATGCTTTAGAAAAAACGATGCGTTTAAAACATCAATTCGATTTTCGGATACTATTAATCTCTAGGCCAGAATTAATCGTCAAAATTTCTCTCCGGAGCACCCAATAGATTCTCTAAAAGTGCTGAATTCTCGTCAAAGGTTATTATTGCTTGACTACTGCACGCCAATTTCATACAAGGCGTTGTCTGGTATAAAACCTTTACTAGAGAGTATGTGAGAAAGCTGTGGGGAGACCATTCCTCTTAAGTAAAAATATTCGGAAGTAGAAATAATCAGGTTAAGTAGAAATATTGAGAAAAATCAGTTGGTAAAGTGTGACTAAGTTTTCAAAATAATCATCTTCTGGATTTTAGACAAAAATGTAAAAAAATAATGCATAAAATTTTTTAATTCAATTTCTACTTATTTTTTATATTATTTATATATATCTTATACTATTTATGATCGGGTGTCGCGTCAGTAATCTCAGAGTTTGGCGACAAACTTAGCAACCATTTAGCGATTTTGCGACTTTGATGCAAACTTGGCGACAGATTTGGTGACTTCGATGACCAAATATAAATTACAGGACAGTTTTAATTAATTAATTAATATTTGGGAAATAAATGTATTAATATCAAGTGCCGTCCACTGCAAGTTTTAAAAATGTATTTGAACTTAAATAGATTTGAAAAATGTATATTTTTTAAGTGTATTTAAACTTGAGTGGATGAATAAAAAGTATTTTATTAATGATTGAAAATTTGAACAAGATATTTAAATATATACGCAGAGAGCGTGTGAACTAATAATAGAAAACTTAAATTACAAAAATAGATTTCGCTGAAAAGTGCAGATAGAAATAGTTTTAAGAAAATTTCGTTAATGCATATTGAAAAAACTCGGACTATGACAACGAGATGAAATTACGTTAGAATATGCTTTATAAATGAGATCTTTATGTGGAAATTATAACAAAAATTTGAGAGTTGAATACTTTCCTTGTTTTTGAATTATTTCGAACTTTCTACTGTTGCTATTGTCCTTCGTTCTCCTAAATCTGTTTTGATCGTGCAAATTTTTAACGTATCCAACCGCATCTTTGAGAACATGATATATATTTTTTCTTTTCTGCTAAGAATATACCAACAAATAGAATAATTTAACATTTCTGTCTATTTTTATCCAAAGTTGTTAAGCCCCATTAAGCAAAATGTTGGGTACAAATTGCAATAATTGTATTTCTTTGTTGCTTGCGTTCTACTTACTGGATAACTTTTAAAGAATAATGAGATTTATTAAAGAAAATTGCGGATTCTAGACGGTGAATGATCTTTAAATTATCTTCTGGATCAAAAGGTATCTCAATTAAATCTTGTTAAAAAAGCTATTCAAAATGTCGCGTGTCTCCATGCCTGTTTTCAGCTGAACTTTTCCTTTTTAGCGAAAAAATAGAAAAGAACATTCTGGACTACCTTGACATCATCTCATCTCATAAACATACCGGTTTGTTGTTTGTGAAATGAAATATTTTGAAACCTGTATTATTAATTAAGTAAACTCTTGTTAATATATGATTTCG
>JAPMOQ010057461.1:110748-123572 GCA_026543055.1 Argiope trifasciata | reverse complement strand
AAAGTTTTTGTATACTTACTTTACATATTTAAGCAAATATATATTTATGCCGTAAGTTTCAGTCATAATGATTACTTTTTTCCCGAGGAAAGAAATATAAATAGGTGAAAAAATCTGGGATTTTAATACTAAGTAAATAATTTAATCCCTTGTAAATTTATTTGTGAAACAGTATCGAGAATTATCGTAAGTTGTAAGCGTTAATTTTAATTATTTCTTATTTTATCTGTGAATTAATGCAAATTATCCATTCTAAAATTATTTATATAAATAAAGATTAAATAAGAAAATCACCATTTGCTTTTCTAATGAGCTGTTTATTTTTATTGCATTCAAATATTTACCGTAACTTTACAGTGGTAAGTTTAATTAGTTAGATTATTTCTTTTTAAATTATGTAAATGATAGAAAAAATATATCATTTTATTCAAACAATGCATATAAAAACTATCTCTTCGATCTTACTTACAAAATTATTCATTTATTGGATTCCCATTGTCAATAAATTTTCAACAAGATCATTAATTATCTAATATTTACTTATGATAATACGAGTGAAATAAATAAAATTCAATATTTCAGCAATAAGAGTTTCAAAAGACAATTTAATTATTTCATTTTTTAATTTAAAAAATAGTAGAAATTTCGCTGGATTTATGTTTGTTAGAAAATGGTTTCTATGGACTTTAATTATCAAGATGTTTCATCTTCATACTAAAAGAGATAAAATCTATTTTCCTGAAATTTCCGACCTCTTTTACTAATTTGAGTTTTAATGCAGAACGGAAATCATAATGCTCTTTTTAAAAAACAAAAAATATCAAATACCATATTTTCGCAGCATTCTTCGAATTTTTTTTTGTTGTGATAGCTTTTGATACGATAACTTAACTTTCTTAATCATAAAGAAACGATTCACATCAATTAGACTTAACCTTTGTGTTTCAGGTAATTAATATTATTTCCGTTATTAAATCTAATAATTGAATTTTAATGGCAATAACATTATCCTTTGAAAAGTGAATAGATTTCATTAACTCAATAGCATATTACACGAATTTGTTACAACAGAATAACAAATTGTTTCCAATTTAAATAAAAAAAATTCGGAAACTAATGATAACTAGAATGCAAATAAATGCAGTTAGTTGCATTCCAATTACCAAATCCTAATATCTCTATTCCATATCGTGAGAAAGTTTTGTCCGAAACTGCTAATTTTTTCCCCGAATAGGATCATTTTAAAACAGTGCTCTAAATCAATGTTAATTAAACCATGGACTTTCCGCTTACACTTCATGAGTTCCATGATTTCGGTTTTGGTTTTCTGATAATCCCTAAAAAATGCAATAAATCAAATCTAAACTATGAATAGCTAACCTGAAAGTGCGAGGAGTTTTAAATATCTTAATGTTTGGAATACACTATTTGAATATCTGTTGCTTTTGTTATATGCTATGCTGCTCCTTTAGATTCTAATCCTGATGTATTTTCGATAAAGAAAATAAGTATCAAAAGTTTATTACCTTTGATGAGAGGATTCATCTTTTAAAAAATGGAAAAGACTAAAGGTATACGTATACACTAGGAGGTTATTTCGGTGAGAAAAAATCATATTACACTAACTATTTATTAATTAATGAATTAATGATTTAATTAGTATATTTTTTGAAACATATCTTAAATTCTAATTTGTACAGACACGCAATTCTAGTTAGAAATGATGCCTATTATTAGACTTCATATTGTCTGTTTCAATCAAGTTATAAAAATATATAATCTTTTTTCATCAACAATGAATAGTAAAATCGAGATTTGCGCTGTTATTTTAACTTTTAAATAGCTATTAAAAAATTATTTCTGTAAATGTAACAATTGATTGAGGCATAAAACATCTACTATTTTACACAGATATTTTGATATATAAATAATTGTATTTGGTTCCTTTTTTGTTGTGTTATGATTGTTTGAATGAAGCAACATTGCGGGAAAAAAAATTTCATCATAAAATGAGTTTAAAAAATTTTCCTTACAATCATACTTTGTTTTAACTTAAAAGTTATACTTTATTGTATTAAAGATAAGTTACAATCATCGTTCAATTCTTGTTTTTTTTAGAAGATCGAAACGAAATATTTGCTATTAGGTAACCTGCCGCAAATTTCAATTAAGAGGTAAATGACCAAGCTGTTTGACATCATTCTTTCAGGAACTTAATTTCACAGCAACAGCCTGAAACTGCTAAGCCTAGAAACCAATTTTTAAATGTTATAAGGAAGTTGCCTTCATCGTCGCGGAATTCAACTAGAAGCCAATACAATGGAGTTTTGAATCGTCAAATGCCATTATAATCGATCAAAAACTCTACAATTAGATGGTGAATTAGAAAAACTTGGCCGTCTATCGTAGTTAATCTAGTTTGTTCACTTAAAAAGTAACAATGGAAGCGAATGCTGGATTGAACTAATTATCTTTATGGAGAACATTGTAGAAATGCCTTGCTATTAATGAAAGTTATTATCCAGCGGCTATTGGTTTTGAAGCAAAATTGTAATCTGGAAAAACATTGTCGTATAAGTTACATTTATAATTTTATCGCCGCTACATCCGGTAAATTTTGTTTAAAGAATGCATTTAGTTTCATTTTAGATTTAATTGATCTAAGTTTATTGCTCTTATGGCTATGCCAATTTCTCCTTAGTTAAAGAGCATTGTTCCGAATCTTTATGTAATATAACGTAACAAAAGAAAACGCTTCTGGTTCTTGTTTTTTAATATTGTTCCTACGTAATGCATATGGATAGATAGTTAATGCTCTCTTTTAAAAAGTATGGGACTTATGCAAGTGTGTGAACTATAAAAAGAATGGTCGAAAGTAAAATTCGGCTTTTTAATGCTCCATTTATTAAAACAATGGGTCCCATCAAATGATTTTTTTCCAAAAATACTGTTCGAACACAATAGTCTTTTTATCCTTTTTAATAGAAGTTGCCGTTCATATTCGTTGCATTTGTTCTACAAATAAATGCGGCATTATTACTTCTTGATACATTCTTTAATCTACGTGAATTTAAATTGTGATTAAAAAGCTTTATACTCTGATAAATACTAGCTACTTTCGGTTGATATATTACAGAAAAATATTTGCACATACAGTCTTCAAAACTAGTCTTCCACCATGTCATCATTCGCCTTTTTGTTCGCTTATTAGGTACTAATAATCTCGAGGGGAAAAAATGCGTGAGTTTATGTATTTTGTATTTATGATTTTCGATTGGAACCACTACAAATATTACAAAAGTAATCAGCTTTTTTCATTTACAGTTAATCATAGTCATAGAGGGTTTTTTTAATACAATTTTGGAGTTTTGAAATTTTCCGGCTAATCAACTTAAAAAATTATCCGAATACACAAATTTTACTCTATTTCAAAATTTAGTTATCTATTCAACGATGGCAATTCTTTAGTTGCTATACTTAATTTTTCTTCAAATTCCAAGAATTTAATGCTGCAAATGAGGCTGTTAATGTTTTGAGATAAGCTTCGGGGACCTGTTGTTGGGGGTTGGATCAACAACAAAATGTTATTTTGATTATAATTCATATTTCATCAGAATTAATGAGTATATTTCATATTTCATCGCAATTATCACTCAATGTGTGACTGTTTTTAGCAAGATGAGGTAATCAATATTTTATATGCTACTCTATTATTTATCTTCACAATAACATATGTTTCATTAAGATTGGAACGTGCAATATGAGGAACTTTAACAATTATCGTCCGTAAACAAAGGTCGTTTATCCATAATGATGAGTTGATTTCGATTTTAATACATTTTTCATCGCAATTAATGAATTTTGAAGAAATTAATACCAATAAATACAGTATCAATAAAAATGTTTTATCAAGATAGAGACACCAACATTTTATATGTCATTCTCAAACAGAAATGAGTTTATCGTCATAATAACATATGTTTCATCGCCGTTGAAACATGCAATGTAATGAACTTTGGTAATTATCGTCCGTGAACAAAGGTCGCTTATCCATAATGATGAGTTGGTTTCGATTTCAATAAATTTTTCATCGCAATTAATGTATTGCGGAGAAATTCATCCTAATAAATACAGTATCAATAAAAATGTTTGTTTAATCAAGATTGACATCAACGTTTTATATGTCACTCTCTACACTCATGAGTTTATCTTCATAATAACAAATGTTTCATCGCAACTGAAACATGTGATGTAGCGCACCTTGGCAATTACGTCCAAAAAAAGGTCGACTATCGATACATTCGATTATGAATGTGTGTTATACAAATGATTGCTCTATCAAGAAAGATTGAATAGGTTGCTGACACCGGAATCACTCCGGCAGCCCTGAAGCGAGCAAAGGAAATCTCGCAGCAGCGATTCTCTGTGGGAAATTAAATCTCAGGGTCATCAGTTCGTTTCATTCCCTGTACATCATTACTCTATTTCCCATCATGAAAATTATGAATGCATTCTTGCCTAAGAAACGAACATTTTCCAGCTATAATAATTTTTCAGCATGATATTTTTTTGTAAATATAATTGCAGCGCCTGATTAACCAGGCTAGCAGATGTGTGTGCACGTGACTTTAACACAACTGTGAGATATTAGGTCATGGAAAAATCTGCAAAATGTTTGTTGTAACATATTCAGAGAATATATGAGAAATTTATTGAAGAAGAAAATCAAAAAGAACATATTTTAAAACCTTGAAGGATTATTTATGGTTGGTAAAACACACGCTTGGCCTATTTTTGTTACTTCAATTGAATTTTTTTTCCATGAAGTCAAACATAATTCTAAAAAAAGAATGTTAAAAATGCAAAATAAATGAATGCATAATTTTTTTTCTATTAGGTAATTTTAAAAATATGCTTCATATATAAAGCCATCATATGTTGTAATTAATAACCTATATTTTCTACAAAATATAATTCTTTTTATTTAAAGTTATTGGCTCATTTTAGAAGAAACGCTTCCGGCTGTAGAACTTATGCATATTTCTAACACTTTAGCATAAAGTACACAATTTCTTTAAAAAATTCATTCCTTTTTCTGCAAAGGATCAGAAAATGGTTCTGTCGTTACCGTTTACGAAACTTTATATATATAAAAAAACTATTCTGAACTGTTTTTTTTAATATCACCAATCAAATCAAACTTTGGATATATTTTTTTCTTTCTGCTGATTTCAGTTTTTCATCTTCAAGAGCATATATAGACAATAATTGGTATATTTGAACTATGAAAACTCATTATAACAGTCTGTGACTATATCAACAATATGAATTAGAAATAAGCTAATTCAGAAATTAGTATGCCTCAATTAATATGATAATTATTACTTGTTCATGAAATTGAAATGGTACTGTAAGCTCTACTGATTGATTAAGTTGTTGGACAATAGTTAATAGTTATTTTTTCACATTCGATAGATTCCCACTTAGTAAATGCATAAGAGCAATCATAGAGTTATTAATTGAAATATCATAAGTGAAACACTAAATATAAAATTTATCAACGAAGGAAACAGATTTCAAATACACATAAATATATACGAAAATTTCATGCACCTAATTTATTATTTAAAATATTGCGAATTTCAAAAATGTAAAATTAAATTTCAATATTCAGTTATAAAAGAGAAAGAAAATAGAAAAATAAGTAACAAAAAATGAAAATATGAGCTGCTTAAACTCACAGTTCTTTTATATATATTCAACAGAGTGTTAAACATAGATAAATGTAAAACATGTAAAAAAACATAGATAATTGTTTTAAAACAGATATAAAGAAATGCCTGAAAGTTTGCAGTAAAGGATAAAATTGAACTGGTTGTAGATAATTGCATCACGATAAAAAATTATAAAAGTGGCAATTATTGCAAAATGAATTAACTATAGACTTAAAAAGAAAGAAGAAAGCTTAAGAAAAAAAACTCCGAGAAAATTATTAGGCTTAACCGAGATACAAATATAAGGCACATCGTCTATAACATGTTTTTTTCAGAATTATGTTTGGGCAAGGACGTCATATTCAAGCCTCAACATTTAGACAACTTCCCATTGGATTCTAGGATATATATAAAAAAGTTATTTCTATAAGGGAATTAATAAATCTTCTTTTTGTATGTGGGTTTGATATTTTATGATTAATACAAAGGATTTTGTGATGAACGGATAGGATAAAAAGACAGAAAATGACCTCGAATGAGTTTCCGAAAATAAGGTTATTCGGAGGATTGTGGGAAGGAGGAGGATCTAAGCAACTAAATTATGTGATGAGTTTAAGATCATCACATTCTCTTCTCGCAAAATAGTCCTTGTATTTCTTCAAAATAAAATGTTAATTTTATAAAACTAAATCACTGAATAAAACATAGCAAACAAGCTGGTACTCGGCACGTTGCTGTCGCAGAAGAGATAATTTTAGAAATTTAAAATAACTGTCTTGTTTAATTAGGAATGACAGAAAGAATAACGTTTATTTTCGTATTGGAAAGGAATTCATGCATTGAAATTGAGTTATACATAAAGGAGAAGCATAAATATTCTATTATTAATTCTATTTTTTCATATTAATTCTATTTTTTTTACTTTATTAATCAATACTTTAGGTTTTTTATATTATTTTTGTTTTCCCATCTTCAACAGAAACTAATAAGTGCAAGTGCTAAGTATTCAAAATTTCATCGCAATCGTATGAGCGGGACAGCAGCACATTAGAGACATACAGACAAACATTCATTTTTATTTATGCAGATTTTTGTCATTAATTCCAGTGAATGAATATGTACCAACAAGTCCATTGATTACAACATTGTCGAAAGGCCTTAAGAAATGTTTAGAATCATTAGAAAAGAAGAAAGATCCAAAAAAACGTTATTTAAAAACACTAGGTATCTCAAATATTTCACTAAAAATAAGCATTTATGCATTCACTTAGACTTTGGGAGCCGCAACCACAAATTCTCTATTTCTATATCCTTTTCATTATTCCTTTCATCTATATAAATAAAAATGAATATTTATCTGTATATTATGCCATTCTAAATCGTTTATCCAATTGCAGGAAACTTGGTTAGCTTATTGTTTACACCTACGGGATGGTTATAGGGATAGAGCTATTTTTTAAAATTAAATTTTAAAATTCAAATCTCAACCGCACCTATTTACTAAGAATGAATTTCCAAATAACAAGCCAAAGAGACAATAGTTTATGTGGGAATGCTAAATCCAAGTGAAAGGTTAATATTTTGTAGCTATAGTACGCAAATGTCATGCAAGTCATTCTCGGAGGTAAAAACTTTTTACAGATTATGCGAGAAAGTTTTGGGGAGACCAACACAACTTTTTTTATATTGATTAAATTTTAGCGTTTTTCGCAGTAACCACTAAAATTATTGCAGTACAAATAATTTTACACCATCTAGATTTTCAAAAATTACGTTTTTATTATTTTTGTCTATATTAACGATTTTATGTTATAAATATAATTTCTATGTTTAATAAATTTTTAAAGAAAATATTTTAATCACATTTTTTAAAACTAAATTCGAGAAATCCTCATGAATATAAAACAAATCATGAGATGTAATGAATAGTTTCTTTCATCTCCATTCTGAAAGAACACCAAGCTTTACAATTCCAAAAGAATACACAAATCTAATACATAAAAATGAATATTTGTCTGCTCGTACTTTATATAATGTCGAACCGTTCATCCTATTTCGATTTTAAAAAAATTCCAAATTATTGATTAATTACACTTAATATTATTTCTTTCGGCGGTAGCAACGGTGCCAGCTAGTTTAGTGAACAAATAGAATCAAAGATCTCCTAATTAGAAAATGATAGTATAAATGAGAAATCTATCATTGTTTCAATTGTTCCAATCCCTAACATTTCCTTTTGTAACAGCATTTTGCTTGAAATTCACTAACTGAAAAGGTCTGGAATATGAGTTGTATATTTAACGCTCACACAACAATGGCAATTCACTATTAGGTACCTCACAAATGATGACAACACAGAATTTATCTGCTTAATCGGATCCTGTGCTGATTCAGATGATATCTAATGAAACCGATCTCCAACCAGAGAATTGACGATCAATTAAGCACTAATGAAGTGAGCGATATTTGATTCTGAGCACGTTTTTGTCCGATTTTCTTTCTCTCAATGAATGGGACTAAAAGGAAATTTTAGACAGGAAATGGCAGGTAAAAAGGAAAACCAGTATTATGTCAACGAGCATTTCCTACCATTCTGCATTTTCTGCGTTATTAAATACCGTGAACTAGTTTCCTACTTCAAGGCAATCTGCACACCTACAGCAGATAATCTGTAGCATTTTGATTTGCAATGTAACAGTTCTAATGGTTTTTCTCATTGTGTATGATGACAAATTGTTTTGCAATGCGTATCATTCTAAATCGTATTCCAATTAAAAATACAAATTAACATTTTTGCTTTTTTTATATAACATTTTATTTGTTGACTATTATTTAAATTATTAAACTTTCCAATCTTTCCGCTTGATCAACCCACTTCGGGAAGGCTACTTCACTTCGTAACTTAACAATTAACTTTTAATTTTTGACTGCTTTTAAGGCAATCATAAGCATTTCTATGCTTTGCTATTTTTCTCTGTAGATATATGGCAGGGGACATTTTCGCGCCAATGTGTTGATTGAGTTCCACCAAGGATAAAACCTGCGACTTTAGGGTTCGCCACCAGGTAACATAACCACTAAAGTGATGTCCAGTGGCTGTTACGGGCTTATTAAGAAACCACCACAGATATTTCTCTAATGAATTGTACTCTACTTGCTATAAATATGCTTTAAAGAAAGGTATTTAATAGAATAGGGTTTTTAAAGACGGGACTTTTTTTTATTTAAAAATACTTACAGAGCGATTAGAATAAAAACAACTCTCTTCCCTAGTATGATAAAGAAAACCCACTTTTAGAATGGTAATTTAATTTTGTGTTTTCACTTTTGGAATAGCACAACTTACCATATTTCTTTTTTCTAGGTCGTTTCTTTTTTTAAGTGCAGCATTCACAGGCAAACGAATATTCAGACAGACAGACCATGAACTTATCAACTTATTTATTTCAATAGTTACTGTAGATATATAATTTGGTGGTAAACCAAACACCTCAAAATAACAACAGAAAGACTGACACCTCAGAATAACAACAGTTAAGACTGACTCCCTCTAAAACATACAAAAAAAAAGATAAACAGAATTTTAGAATTTAACAAAAATCTGCGATTTTGATGTTACCAAATTTTATACATCTAGATTCTAGTAGTTCTTGCATACCATTTTTTTTTTTCATATCTAGATAGGCATAATTCCAAATGTTTTTTCCCGTGGTTGCTCTAAAATCTAACTAATGAGCAAAACAAAAGAAAATTTCTGACCATTGCAATATCTTTTATTTTTATACTTCGTATAAATACAATCTTCAATCTCAAGACATTTTCTCCACTACTTCTATTTCCCTGTTAAAATTCAGAATGCAATAATAGATATTTGTAATTATAAATAATGAAAACAGTTAACTAAACAGAAACTAATTAAAAGTGATTCGAATCTCCAGTTCATTCGTATTCTTAAAAATTTTTACTTTTTGAGGTAGAGAATAAATAGTTTCTGTTCAATAAAGTGCTTTGGAATTATTGAAAAAAAAAAAAAACGTTGAAATTTCGATAATTTTTTGATCAAAAACTTTATAAATGCAATTTAATAAGTATCTATTTTCCCCCCGAAATTATAAGCAAAATTTGGAAGTTCAAATTACATCGAATGCTCCGAAAGATAAAATTACATTATACACATGGCATGACGCTCTTTACAAATAGTGAGTCAACCTACGAGCCTTTTTATGCTAAATCCTTTGATAATACTCGAATATATTTTCAAATTTGCTATTACTTGCTGCTGTGTTCGCTTGAAAATTTTGATGTCTATGTAAGAAAAACTATCCAATAATGAGAAATAAAAAAGAATTAAACCAAGCCTAAAAATGACACAATTAAATTACAAGAATGTACGCAAAATGTATAACATCAATACAATTCGATCACAAAAACACGCAACTAACGTAAAAACAATTTATTTACTTTGTATACTCAAAACAAAACAGCAAATCAAGTCCGATAAAATCCATTTCATTTATGGATCGAGATGGAAATAGCTACAACAGTATTATACACATTTTTTAACTTTTCATTTATATTAAAGCACAGTTATCAACAATCACACGCGAACTTTCAACGCCAGTAGGCGAAACGCACATGTCCGACTTTCCTACGCCAGTTGGGGTAACGCAGATTAGATTTTTTTCCCCTTTTCTGTTTTCTTTCAATTTAAAAGCACTTCAGAATGAATCCGAAAGATCGATTCATTAACAACATTTGATTTTAAATACTTCAAACACTAAAACAATAAACGTTTGAAATAATCAATCGAAATTCTGCCCAACCCAAGTTATTTTTTAGTTAATAAAAAATTGAATAAAAAGTAGCCTATGTTCTCTTCCCGGCTCTTTGTGCTAAATTTCATCCGTTCAGCCATTCTGACGTGATCAAACATCCATCCATCCAAATTTTCACATTTATAATGTTAGTATAGGTGATGTCGAATCATCTAATGTAAGTTGGTCGACTTATATCTGTCAGATTAGAAAGTGTTTCTAAAATCCTTCTGAACTATCGTAACCACCATTAGACATTAATTTCGATAATTGTCTGCCATTTAATTATTTATTCTAACCACGTGCCCAATTTCCTGAACATTAGATGTTTCCATTCATTCAGTGACAGTAAATAACCCCTGATTGTTCGCAGCTATTCCATTAGATGCGAGATCGGAAAGTGAGTTTCATAATTGCTGGACAGAAACTTTTATTGTTTTCTAAATGAAACACTGACCAGTTTTTGATCGCTGTTGTAGCATGGAATAAACGTTATATTCTTTGATATGTCTATTGAATTCAAAGATAAAATTTTTAATCTTGGGTATTAGGATTTTTCAAAACAATACAGTTTTGAGTATTTGAGATACATAGGTCGTTTATAAAGATCTCAAAATTTATCTAAGAGTACTTAGAGTTTTATGAAAAAAATTCGGCCATTTGTTTTTTTCAGCCAAATATCAAAATGCTGTAACAGTTTATAGTTATACATAATATAATAGAAGTTATTTTATCGATATTCTTCTCACTTATTAAATAATATATACTATTCTTTAAAAATTATAACTAAAGCGCAAAGTATTATTTTACAATTCATTTTCTTTATGATTAAATTAGTATATTATAAATTTAACTATAGTACTCTTATGAATTATTTTTTAAATTTTAAGCCCCTAAAAATTTACTTAAATGGATTTCAGATGCTTTTGTATTTATACTTCTGTAGAGGAAACCAAATGAAGATTCTTTTTTTTTAATTGTCTCTTTTAGAACTAAGAAAATTCTTTTTAAAATTATATGATTAAATTAATAAAATGAATATAATAATAAAATGAAATCATATTATTAAAATGAATGAAGGTTTATTTTTTTTAATGTTTGTAATGTTGTAATGTCAAGTCTTTTGTTTTTTATTACCCGTCTTTTGCTATTTCATTTATATATATCACATTGTTTATTTATTTAAAAAAATGAAATAATAGTAATAAATATTTATTTACTACAAATACCCTCCATATATCGTGGTTGCATAGGGGGTGTATTTCATAATACTCGTGAAACTACTGTTTTCCACAACATCGAATAAAATGTATTGCGTATACATTTTGAAATTAAACTTAATTGTATGTCGAGATTTCAGAAAGCAAATAAATTTAGATTTAAGAAAAAGTAGGATAGTTGGTGGTTGAAGTTATATGAATTTATATTTAGGCTAATAAGGGTTTTTTATTATTATATATTAGCAGTACCTCTTTTGTATATATTGTATCTTTAGCAGTACCGTCATCTTTGCTCACATTTTATGTAATTGCATGGTCAATTAAATAATTAACTTATTTGGACAGAGACAGATGTGGAAGTGAATCTCATATCTCAAAGAACTAGTAAATCAATTCAAATTCAATGACAAATCGTTGCAGTAGCAAATGCAGATCATATGGGCAGTGAAATGAAATATATCATAAAGTATAGAAACCACTATAATGAAATTTTCAAAATTTGCTAAGATAACATTCCGGATCCTTCAACAAGACTTGATGACGAAACCATTTTTTTCTCGAAAACTCTCAATTTACGTTGCCATTAAACTGTATTTTCAACATTTCCTGTCTTTCATATTTTCTGTTTCAGTTAAAGAGTATGTACACAATAGCAGATTTTTTTTAAATTTTAACTTTAAAAATCCAATTTTTTTTTACAATAGGTCATTAATATACGTTTACACTCATTTCAGTGGGAAAAAATATATTACACTAATTAATAATTAATTAATAGTTAATGAGTTAGTAAGTATATTTTTTGAAACGCGATTCTTAAATTCTAATTTGTACAGATACACCTTTCTAATTGGAAATGATACCTAATATGAGTCTTCATGTTGTCTGCCTCCATCAGGTTATACAGATTTATAGTTTTTTAACAATTTTTTCATACTGATAAAAAAGATCAATGATGATATTTTTTCATCAACGAATTTTAAAAAAGCTAGATTTTTTTCTGCAATTTCAACTTTTAAATAGCTATTAAAAATTTATATATATATATATATATATATATATATATTTTTTTTTTTTTT
>JAPMOQ010057461.1:65815-92380 GCA_026543055.1 Argiope trifasciata | reverse complement strand
ACACACACACACACACACACACACACACACACACACACACACACACATACATACATAGATATAGATATGCATAGAGTGAGAGAAGCTTCATGGTTGTTTCAAACCTGTTTTAACTGATTAATGACTAAAAAGGCTTTCAGAAAAAATATTTGCAATTAAAGGTTCGATTTCTGTTACAAATAGTCAATGAAGCGTACTCTGGAATGGCATGTCTAGAACAGCTTTCAGGCATCAATACATCGAAAAGAACTGTATTCACAAAAATGAAATTTCATGAGAAGCTGACAGTTTGAAATGACCACGTTGAAGCTGATTGTTTCTCTTCGTTTTTTTACAACGTTTCACTCGCATTTCAACCTCAACGAACTGCGTTCGCAGCATTGAAATATGCTCCTCATGCCTATTATTCCTTTAGTCCGTTGTGTTCCGAAGTTGAAAGAAATCTACTTCATTAGCCTACAAATGGTTCATAAAAGTTACTGAACCATAACCGAATTCCCATTCAGAGGCCAAATAAAAGTAATAATAAAAAATATCTTCTTTCAATGAATAGACCAATGTATAAAAAATCTCTCAGTTTAATCAATAGTTTGTAAACAGCTGATAGGAAATAAAAGCTGATAGGGGAAAATGAAATTTCACGAAGTAAAATAGAAAAAAAGAGGGGAAAAAACTTGACTTCTTGTACCAGGAGAATGGCAACACTTTCATTCTGAATTACAACGGCCATCATTTATCTCAACGGCATCGCTCTGCTTAAATTGTTCGAAAAGGTTAATTTTCTTTTCAGGGAACACCTGAGGGCGTTCTGACTTCTTAAAAAACGATTTCGAAAAAGTGTTTTATTTTTTTAGAGAAAAACCATGCCATAGCATCGTTTCTCCAACCCAATTGGAACATATTGATATACGTTTCCTCTATTATTATATTCATGTTATCAGATAAATTCTTTATTGTCTAATAATGCAGGAGCCGCGATTAATTCCCACATTTCTTGCATGGGCCTTCCCAGTGGCTTTAAATGCACATCACTAACTTCTGAAAAGTGAAAATTACCATCTTAATGCGATGACATTTTATATGGTACAAGCTTTTACCCGGCGCGTTGCTGCCGCAAAAGAAATAATCTTGGAAACATCGTTTGGAATTTGACATACTTATTTGTTTGATTGAGAATGATATTTATTTTCTTGCCGGCAATGAATACATTCATTGAAATGGAAGGATATATAAAGGAGAAGAATAAATAGTATTTATTTTATTTTTTATTACTCTATTCTACAATCAAATATTCATTTTTATATATCAGATTTGTGTATTCTTTTAAAATTATAAAGCTTAGTGTTCTTTCAGAATAGTAATGAAAGAAAATATTTATTGTATCCCATGATTCGTTTAAAATTCATTTAGAATTTTCAAGTTTAATTTTAGAAAATGTCTTCACAATATTTTCTTTTAAAATTGATTAAACATAGAAAATATATTTATAACATAAAATCTTCAATATAGGTGAAAAGGCAATTTTTTGAAAACTTAGATGGTGCAAAAATACTTGTAGTCTAATATTTTCGGAAGATACTGCAAAAGAAACTGAAATTTTATTGAATGTTTAGTTAACGTTTTCCTTTACAAAGCATGTATTTTTGTTAAATTTGAAAATATTCCCTCATATTTTGAAAATAAAAATGAAAATTCTGTATCCAAATTTTTACATGTTTTAAATATACTCCTAAACTAAATACTAAGTTGTTATTACGTTTTACAACTAATTTTTGTGTATTAATAATACCTATTTTTAAACTCAAACTTTCCATCCAAGATTGAGTGTTTTTTTTTTTAATTTAAATACGAAAAATTGTTATAATTGTCATCTTCCCTTATCTAATATCTTCGAATACAAACTTAGAGGCTAGTTTCCGAAAGCCGATTCAAAAACTTGAGACAACAAAATTGTTATTTTTTTCAAGAAAAAGAACCAATCAACTTTAACATGGAAGGAAAAATTGCTCTTTGATATAATTTAAACTCTGAATTCGAGTTTTTATTGAAGCGGTATTACTATGACATTCATCATGAGTTTTTTATCTCACTGCAGATAAAGAAAATAACTAAAGCTTGTTGGTAATTTAAAATGAACATTGATTATAATTGATCATTACCTTGTTTTTCATTCGCTGAGATAAAGGAATTTTTATTTAAAAAATAGTAATTTCATTATTGAGTTTATTAACATCGGCGGCCTCCATTGACTCCTTATTTAGTAATAAACGAAACAGTTGATTCATTTGCTGAAACTTTTAAGTTTAGCAACCTTTGACTGAGGGGAAATGGTTATCTAGTTCAATGAAGGAAAGTTGTTTTTTTTCTCAATAACTTTCCATCGATAATCCTTTTCCGATGCATTTATTCATTTTTATCTTGTTCCAAAACCGATTACTGATGAAATGGAACGTCCGTGCTCTTTTAAAGTCCGTGCTCTTTCTTCAACACGCTTAACTTTTTTAAAAACAAGCGAAATAATTCTCGATGTTTTCGCAGATCAGCAGGATTCAGTGAGAATCTACCAGATATTTGTTTCCATATTAAAAGAACGAAATATTTTTCGAGAAAAGCGTTTTGAGCGTTTGAAAACTTTTGTGTACTCTCTGTTCCAGTGGATATTTTTAAGCATTGGACCTTATAAATATGCTCATTACTAAATAAGAGTCTAGAAATCTAAAGACAGAAAAGACAGGAAGAAGTCTATCAAGTGAACCAAGACTTGGTTTTTTAATCTTTTGTTTCCATCTTGTTGGATTAAATTTATGACATTAAAACTACCCATAAGTCCCTCAGACATTTTTTTAGATATCAATTCTTCAGGGAATAATCTATTTTAATAAAAATGAATGTGTGTCTGTATGTCTCTTATGTCTTCATAAACCATTCATCCGATTGCGATAAAACTTTGTCAGCTTATTGTTTAGATCTACGACATGGTTATAGAAATAGTATAATTATCTCAATTTTTTTTTTAATTGAATCTCAATCTATTTACCAAAGATTCATCTTCAAATAATTCGCCGAGGAGGAAATAGATTCTACAGAAATGCTTAATGCAAGTTAAAAGTTAATATTTTGAGCTGTAATACGCAAATGTCATCCTCAGAGGTAACAATTTTATTGCAGATTATACGAGAAAGCTTTAAGTAGACCAACCCTGGGGATTTTTAATTTTAATTAAATTTTAGCGTTTTTCACAGTAACCACCAAAAATATTGTAGTACAAATAATTTTGCATCATCTTCATTTTTAAAAATTGTCTTTTCAACTATATTAACGATTTTAGGGTATGAATATATTTTGTATGTTTAATTAATTTTGAAAGAAAAATATTTTCATTCCATTTTCTAATTTTATACTTGATGATACTGAAACGAGTCACGAGATACAATAAACAGTTTCTTTCACTACCATTCTGAAAGAAAACCAAGTTTTATTATTCTAGAAGAAAACACAAATCTAATATATAAAAATGAATATTCCTTAGTTTGCATTTTATATAATGTCTTACGGTTCATCCTGTTTCGATAAAATATTGCCAAGTTATTGATTGATTGCTCTTTATTTTTTTCGGGCGGCAGCAACGCACGGTATAAATATCAGATATTTGTTGATCCAAATGGGCTCAATACAATTGATCATACAACGATATATTTATCAACTGCAGAACAAATTCAGGGTAGAGATGTTAGCGAAAAACAAAAGCAAATATTGCTATTTAGATGATTATGCAATATCTAAAATGATTTGATATGTGAAAATATGTTCATGATTTTTTGTTAATAATCGCTACTAAGAAATAGTAACTATTTTTAATAAATTTTTTAATGAAGAATATAAAATTTTTTTAGCGTCTATCAACACAATAATTTAAAATTGTGATGCAATTGTTATCATTCTAGTACATTTCCTATAAAATGATATAGAAGATCTACTGAGAGAATTTTAAAAATTGTGTCACAGGTATGAATTTTATGAATTTTGCAAGTATGAGTATGCAATTTTGTGAGTGCATATTGCTACTTGCACTGCTGTCAGGGTTCTTAGTCCACGCTTTTTATGTGAGCAAATATTTTTTAAAAAGCTGACTATTTAGAATTTTCCATTGAACTTAAACTAATTTCATTTGTATTATTATTCCATAGTAGTTTCGAAATTTTTGTATAAAATTTCTTCTGAACATTCTTTTTCCTCCCAAACTTTAATATTTAAAATTTTTAAGACATATGTAGAAAATTTTAGTATAATTAACAAGACATAAATAATAGCAACAAACAAATGTTGATTTGTATGATTGAAAACATCTTCCCAATCGTTTCACTTTCAGATCATTTCAAGGAAATTCTAATTTTGTTTTGAGTTTTCGTCACTTACATGAAAGGCACTAGTTTTCTTTTTAGGTGCATAGAAACAAATAAAACAATTAAAAGTTGCCAAAATTTCGCTGATAATCGATTTTTCAAGCCGTTGGATGCTTTCGGAATTCGGGAAAAATATTTGCTATATTCATAATAGAACAATTTTTTCATTATTGTATATAGAGCCATCTGTTGATGGTAATATGGTGTAAATGTTACATCTAAAAATATATTTAGTATTGCCATTCGCTGAAATATTCAATATATGCGTAAAGAAATACAATCTCTTATTAACACAAATCTCCAAAAAGGAATCTTTTTTTTTTCCTAAGCAGTTCATCTAGAGATATAATTTCAATTACGAGTTTGAATAAATAAGACAGGCAATTATAAAAGCCATGATACCTTGGCTTATGTGAAGACTAAAATTGAAAAGTAAAAATTAACAATAATAGTAATAAATTTTTATACAGCCCACATTGTGAAAACGCATCAATTAAAGATTCTTTTTCTTATACTCATCTATTCACACAGAAGTTTCACCCTGCAATCTACGGAATTTGATGAGATATGCTTATTTTAAAATTTTAAAGAATTTATCCCAAATTTAGATGAAGTACTTAAAATTTCAATACAAATATTCGTTATATCGAAATTCGGGAAACATTTAAGATGTAGTGGAGTATCAAAAAAAGGAAATAAAAGGATTTGTTTGCATTTCAGAAGTTCACTGTCAGTTCCGAACTCAAGATGAACAGACGTCTCTATAGAGTATGCTTCAACTCCATTACTGACAACCAAACAGCATTCGTGGATTCTATAGTTAGGCTATGAGATTGTGATCGATTCTGGTGTACGTTTTTATGTGTGTGTGTACAATTGCAATCCCTAACCATTCCCATAGACAAAATTTCATAAAATCGCAGGTTCAACTAACCAATTTTTAAATATCCCGAAAACAGATTTGTTTCATCATTATTAACAATTTTTGAGAATGATACAAAATTTATTTAAACGTTTAATAAGGTGATTAAAAGCATCTGCAATATTTGAACTGAATGAGAGTGAGAACGTAATAAAATTAGTGAGTGAGCGTAGATAAAATAATGCTTTTTTAGAACGGAAGCAAAGCTTTTCAAATATAAATAATTAAATAGCGAATCCATTGTCATCGTTTCTTCATCAAAATTTTGCTTCTTGAGCAAAAATTCCATTCAAAGTCTGGATTTCAATTGCGTTCAGATTAATAACGAATTTTCTTATCTGTGTATTACTATGATGACATTGTCAATAATTCGTTGTGCGTTGGAACACAATATATGGTTATTTAATTTCATAAATGTTTATTCTTTCTTTTTCATTCTTATATGTGCTAGAAAATATGAAGAAACGTAAATTCAGTAACCTATATATAAATATATGAGTTTTTCTAATTCAATACAAAAATAAAAAATAAATCTCACCCACTCAGATTTTTAAGTCTTGATGAATTGATGTTAATTTATATTAAAAAAATCTTCTAAATGCTTCATTGTATTATAATATAATTTGTAGTTTTATTATCAGTCAAAATCAATATAGCAGATCATTAAATCAACCCTTGATTTAACGACTTCACAAATTAAAATGGTCATGAAATTGTTAAGGTGACATTATTAATATCAATGAGGGCAATCAATAGAAATTATACTTATTAAATAATCTAATAACTTGTATCTCAATATTTTATAACTATTACTTTTTGAAACTGAACTCATAAATAAAACGTTTCATAATTTCAAGGACACCTCTCAGGCAATACCAACTTCTGAATCCTTTGAAGGCAATAAAATGTTTCCAATACAATCTAGAGCTCTTATCTTTAAAGTAGACTGGATACCCGACCGCCATTATGGCCCGAAGCCTATTTTCACAAATCGGATTTACGAGATATAATCGAGATAGCTTAAATTCTTAATGAGAAAAGATATGTGTTGTATTTTTGAAAACCGATCACCATAAACAATTTGTATACAGTGACATCAATTAATGAGCAATTGTTAAGTTTTTTAACAAAATATGCAAATGTTTTATGCATCTTAAATTTTTTGAAAATGAATAATTTTGTATGGCAGAAAAAATTAAAGAAACTTTTTGGGTTCTCGTTGACGTAAATAACGCTACAAACGTTTGTCAAATCTCATTTTCTAGACATTATACTGTTTCAAATATTTAAATACAGTTTCCAAATTTTCTTCCTAAATCACAAAAGATATGCATAATATCTTCTAGCGATATCCGTGCTGATGTGAAAAAAATACACGTTCATTAATGTACTTATTATAATAAAAGATTCCATCATTTCCAACTCGTGTTTTCCCTCCTTTCTTTTTCTTTTTACCATTATCAAATATTTAGACAAATCAAAATGGGTAGCTGCGATTTCCGTCAAAGAACTGAATTCTGAAATTGGAAATAATTACTTTGTTTGAAATATGAAAAAAAAAAACATATAATTAATCAGTAAAAATTTACAATGAAAGTGCAGATATATATTATTGAAGAGTCTATTACTTCTTTCATATCGATCTTTAATGACTTATTTTACATGTAACTATCTTTAAAGAACTAAAATATTTGAAGAATATGTAATGCATATCTTAATGTAAAAATCATTTTTTTATTCTGTTTCATTTTGCAGCAGTAGAATTGGGTTATGATTTGATAAATAGTGTATCTGAAAGGAAATTAAATTTGAATTCACCTGTTTCTCACAGATTTTGCAAAGGCGAATGATTAGTTAGCGAAGTATTAATATACTTCTGTTACAGTGACGCATTATGTACTTTTTATATTGTTTCTTTTTATGCACTATGTACTTGCAATATTTCATGTACAGAATGAAAAGTTATATAATGAACAAAAGATTTCTCTTTATCAGAGTACAGATTTTTTTAAAAACACTATAGCATTGAGCTTAAATCTAAAATGATAAACAGATATGCTTAAATTTATAACGGCGTCCTACCCTGGAAACTGATATAACATTTGTATATGAAATATTTTCTTGCTACTTACGGCATTTCAAGAATTGCTTTTGTAACTATTTCCTCCTTACAAATCCTTCCAATACCTCTAACCTCATTTAATAGTTTTCAAATTTAAGAAACAACTTTTTTAAGTGCCTATATAACATATATTTTTGTGTTCGAACTTATTGAAATAAACGAACGAATCAAGAAGAAATACAACAAAAATAATGAAACTTGAATTCTTTCATTTAATGCAAATCGTTCTATTTATTTACTGCATTTACTATCTAAAATCTAGAAGAAATAATTATTGTTTTGAAGTGGATACAGTACTTAGTTGAGAGGAAATATCAGCCATCATTGACTTTTATCATACACTTTTAAATAAATTCATTAAAAAACTATTCCTCTTTCATAAAAACAAAGTTGAAATTATTCACATTGTTTCAAAACGCATGAAGTTATATTATAGAATGTATCTGTATCATAGAATACATCAAGAATAATTCGAAGATATGTTACACATCATTATAACTTTCGCCAAATATGACACATTTAAATAACGTTTAAAATGTTGAAATCTGTTCTAGAACTGATCCTTATCGATAACGCAGCCGCCTTGTAAAGAACACCATTGACTGACAGTTTTATGACCGGTAAGAAAAAGTCATACAAACGCGTGATGACTGATCAACTTAAAAAAGTAGGGATATAGCCATTGGTTTCGCATTTCATCGTTACGTTATCGATTATAGTTTCCTGACCTAGAGGTAGCGCGTCTTCCCAGTAATCTAGGCATTCTGGGTTCAGATATGGTTGTTCTTTATGCTGTATTCTATAAATCTGGTATGTGAAAGAGTCCCCCTCCCTTGTAAAAAGGGGTTGTGCGTGTGAGTGTCATCTTCATATGAAGTAAAAGTCACGCTTCTGTCCTCGGGAGCTCAGGTCCCTTTGCCGTCAGAAACTGCTGCACAAATCACTTCATTCAATCTCGTCAGCTAGCATGTCTATGTTTCAAGTAACAACAACAACTATTGATAATTATTATTTTATGGCCTGTTTTTAAAATTATCACTCAAAGGAAATATATCTCTTAGTTAATAATTGTTAACTTTTTTGCATTAAATATGTCATTGTTATTATTTTTATTTTATGCGTATGTTCGCACAGTTTAATTATTTTTGAATTTACATAAAGTTTTTAAAAATTAATTCTTCAAAGTTTTGTCGCCCTTGGAAATGTTTGACTGCTTTGAGTGCAATAGTATCTGTCAATATTGCTGCGTTCAGTGGTGGCGGGGTGGTCGGCTTTATACAAGAAGTGCGATAGTAAAAGCGTTAATCAATCATTGACCAAAAGTATAGACCTTTGAATTAACTTCTGGTCTGAAAGTAGAAAATTAAATTTGATTAATTTCTTTAAAATTAAAAAAAAAAGAATTTTTTTCTCTGCGAAATGAAATACCTATTTATGTGTTCACCCAAATGAATGGATTTAATTCGTAAAATAAATTATCAGAATTTTCGTTCAGGTCAAATAAAAACACATTATTAACGATTCAATCAAATAATGGCGAACTTCATTTTTTTTAAATAAAAACAAAATTCCTTTGTTACCACAAAAAAAAATTTCTTTGGACCCATTTCATTCAAGTTTGCAGTATACATTTCAGATTTTCATCTATTTATTACTAGAGTTTTGGGATTTTCTTGGCATTTTTCGTTACGCGAAAGACACTTGGAGGTCATTCCAACAAGCTCCACTTCCGGAAACAAAAAGATTTGACTTTTGAAACAGAAAGCTCAATCATCGGGGACGGAACATTGAAAACGAAGTTCAAAATCGCCATCAAAACACTCCTCGGCCATTGTCCACTTCTTCAATAGGTACCATTTAGGAAACTCGTCGCTGAGAGATGTGGGTTCGATTTTATCGCCTTCCCAACCGGAGGGCAGAATTGAAACCGGTCCCTCATAAGCCCACTCAAGGCTCTGATCAGGTACAGATGAAAAACAATAAACCTGCTTCAACAGATGATTTGGATTTCACGTAGGATTCCTTATCCTACGTGAATAGCCGTACGTAGCCGAAGAATTGAAAGCGAGCAGGCAAATTCTACGTCACGATCCTGGAGGAGAAACAATCACCAAGGAGCCGATGTTGCCTTTTCTGGCTTAAGCACAAAGACCATGACATTCTTTTATTTTTTGCAAAGAATCATGTAATTGAACAACTTAAAAGTTTATCGGTGGGAACTTAAAAATAATTTCTTGGTGATGTTTTAAAATCGTGCTGTTATTCTTACAATGGAGGGATAACTAATGAACAAATGATTCTCTAAAGACTGGCAGATTAATTCAATTTGGTTTTTGTTATATGCGCGCAAATTTTAAATCGAACTCTTAAAGGTTAATTTATTGAGCAAAAATGAATTAATAAAATTAATCTTATAATTAAGTAAATATTAGAGAATAAAATTGCATGTAGCTTTAGAAATATTTATTTGGGGTTAAAATTATAAATGAACTAATACTGCAAGTGAATATCATTCTTTTTCTTTCTTTTTTTCAATTTTATAACAAGCAAATAATAAAATGGTGCAAAAAATGTAATTTCATTCTAAATAATAGCAAATGTTGAAATTAAATACAACATTAAAGAAATATAAATTATGCTAAATTACAAGAAAAAATAGAAGAGAATAAAAGTTCAGGAAAAGAATGAATTGAAAAACACTTCATGGAAATACGCAGTGTTGTAGAAAAATCTTTCACAAAAATGTTTCTGAAACAAAAGGGAAAAAAATTAAAGGAAATCAAAAATTAAGAAAAGTAGAATGTGTTCAGTCTTCATTTTATTAAGAAAAATAAGTTGCAAACAGTTTTATTTTAAGCACTTAACGATCGATGTATTTGATTGTAATTGTACTCCTACGTAGCATTAATTAATAATGGTAAACTATCCATATCTGTATTTATTCGTTAGATATTTGTGACAGGGAATTATAATTATAGAAATATTTTTACAAATGGGACATGACATCATTTTTGATAAATACAAGCTATAGTCAACATACGTATAACAGTAAATAAATTCTGGTATTTTTAGATTTGTCAAAAATTCCAACAAAAGCATTTGACTGATTTTCTTTTTAAAAAATTCCTTTTTAATAATTAATTTGCTTAATAATCTTTTTCTAAATTTACGTATGAAATGTACAGTTTTTGATGAGGATTCCCATACGTTTATGCATACCTAAAATTGAAAAATTAAACACTGGGATAGTTCAAGATGAATAATTCTTGAGAACTAATGAATAAACTATTCTACATTCGGTGGGAAAATAACAGTTTTAAAAATTATGTTGCAGTTAATTTGATAAATTTGTAGATTCGATTAACTCGAATATTCTATTTTATTTTATAATTAATAGATAATTGAGATTGATAAAAAAATTCCTTTTACTTCAATTTTTTTGTATAATTTCAGAGAAAATGGCGTTTGAAATTTGTTCTACTTTGAATAACTTGCATCTAAAATGAATCAGTTGCTATAAAAAATAGTTGAAAGAATGACTAAAATGATAGGAATGCTTTGAAACAATTTTTCCTAGCAATGTAAACTTTAAAAATATGAGACACAGAAAATTTTGAAGAATTAGTATTGAATTATTTGACGCTGTTTTTATAAATAAAAACTTCTTCTGTCTTCATGCTACTCTCAGTTTTTAAAAAACGTTTCATTAAATCACATGGAATCACTTTCAGAGCGCTGTTTTCTTCAATTTATTTTGTTTGTTTGTTTTTTAATTTAAAGAAGATAGATTAAGAAAAAAAGAACCCCATCTTCTTGTATAGAATATGCAAATTCATTGAAAATGTTTGAATATATTATGCATTCAATCACTGGAAACGTCAATTAACTAAAAATTGCTGGAGTGAAAGAATTAAATGCTTAGCCGAATTTTCTTTATTTTTTAAGTTTAATAAAGTAAAATTAAATCAAAAACGTGTAAGGTTAAATTAAATGATGTGTGATATTTTAACTAACTAAACAGAAATAATTTATGTATTTCTTTAAACAAATCAATGCATATATGAAAAAAAATTTATATTTAAGCATTTTGCTAAACATACATGTTTATATAAGATTTCAACCGAATTGCTTTGTAATGACACATACTATTTACTTAGATTTTCAAAGCTAGCGTGTTGTGAATTCTGAATGAAGAAAAACACGCACTCAACTGTTTCAGAATTTTTCCTGTTATGGAACAATATCGAACAAATTCAATCGAGGAAATCATATCATTAAAACTTCTCAAAATTCTCACTGCGTGCTTAAAGAATGCATGCTAAAAATTATATTGAAGAAAATAATTTTTGTTTCGCATATACAATGAGCAAAAGGGACACGATATGCTAAAATAATTCTTTAATTTTATTTCTTTAAAAACATCAATACAATGTGATGAACTTGAAAATCATAAGACCTGTGTCTGGTTAGAGAGTCCCATGGTTAATGATTTTATGAGATCTTATAGCTAGATATATAACTTATAAGAAAAATTTAGACAGTTACGAAATTTAAAAGAAGCAACGAATCCTCGAAAACTAATTTTATTTAAATTTAATGAACTTCAAAATCACAACACTTTTGTATGTTTAGGGTACTATAGAATTCCTCGTGTTAGATAGACAGTAAATGTTTCCATTTTGTCCATTCATTTCTTTATTTTAAACAAATTTAATTTTTTGTAAAAACGAGCTGAAATTATATACACTGTTGCCACATAAAACTAAATTAAAATTAGTTGAGTGGTCAAATATGTGCATAGGCGCCTGTACTTGACACCATGATTAAGGATTTTATGAGACCTTATAGCCAGATATATAACATCAGAAAAACTTAGACATTTACATTCAAAAGAACCAATGAATCCTCGAAAACTAATTTTATTTAAATTTTAATGAACTTGAAAATCCTGAGACCTTGGTCTGGATAGGGTACTATAGAATCCCATGTTTAAGGATTTTATGAGATCTTATAACCAAGATAGATAGTACCAAAGTGTAACACTTATATATCTATAGTACCAAGAGTGTGGCACTTATTTTTCACTGAATTGTCACGTTTAGGTTTAAAAAGGCTGACATAAGAGCATAAATGCTTTATCCCCTTGACTCTCTCCAAGGACCGAACTGGGGTCATCTGTGCTCATGCATCACAGCCAATTTTCTATTTTAAATTAAAACTGAACCAGAATTAAGAACTTTTTTATATATATAAATGCGCACCTAATCTATAAGTTTAGATTTTTTTAAATTAATTTGTACTTATGACATTTCATAATCGTAATGGTATGTGACATTTCATAATAGTATGATATGTGACATAGCATAATCGTATGGTATCTGGCATGGCATAATCGTTCTTCAACTTTTGACAGCAATCCTGAAATTCAGAGAAGGCTCGAGCGCAAGAGCAGTCATACTGCAGCTTGTATAAATGTAATCATTAATTTGTTTCATTTAACGTTTAAAGTTTAAAAAATCAGCAGGCCTGCGTCCTGGCACGGGGATAGCGTGTCTTCCCCGTGATCTGGGCGTCTCGGTTCGGGCATGGTTGTTCTGTGTTCTATCTGCGAGTTGTGTGAATGTGCCCCCTTGTAAAAAGGGGTTGTGCAAGTGAATGTGAAACCTGAAGTAGCTAAGTGATAGTCTTGGCCCTAGTTGGTGCTTCTGCAAAAAGAGACCCTCATGTCGGCTTAAATCGCCGACAGTATCTGTCAGCACAGTCGACCTCAACAAATCCTGTCGATACTGCTACGTTCAGTGGTGGGGCCGTGGCTGTATACAAGAAGAAGAGTATCTGTCAGCGGGCTTGTAAAGTGCCATAAATCACAACAACAATACAATCAGCAGTCTTACGTAATGAAGATCGATTTTCTTGGTAAATGCTAGAAAATACATAAGTAGAAGACTAAGTTTCATTTTTTTCATCACTCTCCAAGGTTTATACATATGTACGCAGCAAAAAAGCGAAAAAACGAAAAAAAGCAATTACATGGCCGCACTATGATGTTTTTCGGTACCTTCTTTAAAACAGTTACAGCATTTTAAAACTATTGCATAGATGAAACAAATGAGGGTGGAACGATTTTTAAACAGCCATTTAGTTTGCCTTAAATCAAAACTTACGAATTTTTCGTTTTTCGTTTATTAATTAAAACCAAGCACTTACAAATTCTCACCACTCATTTCGGTAGAGTGTTGAATGTTCTGACTTTATAGAGCTTTTTTTAAGAAACATATTAAGCAAAAAGTCTGATTTAAAATTTTAAATATCTCTGCCAACATGGTATATATTACTATTTATCTCATCTAGTTTCTATAATAATACTAATAAATAGCGTCTAGTAATACTTATTTTTCTGTTATATCATGAAACATTTTTCTTGCCAAAGTATGAGAAAGTCATTCTAATCTTGCTGTAAAAGGAAATTTCATTGTTGAGTGAATATTTATAGGTGTAGTTAAAAAATATATAGGAAAATTAATTATAAAACAACTTTTAAGTTTAAATTTTGCCTTAAAGTGCATTAACTAAAACATTCTCTAAAATTAGTATTAAATTAAGGTTAAAATGCTCAAATTTATTGTAAATAGACTAAAAATTTAAGAAATTCAAACATGCCTCAGAATGAGAAATTAAAATTTGAAGCACTTAGCAATTAATTATACTGTAGGATCCACAGATTTTGATATTTTTGAGGTCTTAGGCGGTGTGCGCTATGAGTTGATTGATTTTTCTGGCATAATTATTAAATTAAATTATTATTAATTATATTTTCTTAAAACATTGGTTTAATTAGCTGCATATTTCGAAGCAGTTTTTAACTTAATTAACATACTCGCTGCATTTTTTTAATTATTAGTTTTTATTTCTTTTGCTTCTCAAAAATGTATATTATTTCCTTTATTTATTCTGACTCACAGCTGAGTGGCATCCAATTTTGTACGCAGTAGTATATAATCATAAGTATGTATTAAATTTAGATCTAGGTAAGTGGAAATAGAATTGTTAACTGATTAATTCTATTCAATACTACTATTCTATTTGAATACTCAATTAATAAAATTTGTATTTTCAGATACTTCTATTTGTTATTTTTGTAATTTTTTTTACTAGGCAACTATATTAATTTTTAAAAATTAATCTATCTGATATTTTCTATCAGCCAAGCGGTCCTAGGCAGTTGCCTAGTCTGCCTAGTTGGAAATCCACCACTGACATACGTCACTGGTTAAGACAATCGATTCACATATGAATTCATTACACTTTAGATTAATAGGATTAGTCTAATTAATGAATGTATTAGTTAAATAATACGATTAAGTCATTCAGCTAGTCTTATTTGGGTTTTGATTCTTGTTCAAATGACTTCAACTGAATCACCAAGAAGATTTGGAGAAGGTGGATATTTATAGAATCGAATCTACCACAAAGCTGTAGAGGGTAGATTTGTTACTTTATGGCTTAATTGTATTATCACCCATGAGAATTCCGCCTTTGAATAAAAACTTCGTGATTCTGTTTGTACCTGTTTCCATTTAATTCACATAAAATATCGGACAACTAAGACGCTTAATCGAATGGAAAACTCCAGAAAAACAACTTCTTTGGGTAACTTTTCGTTTGTGTATAATTGTGTGAGTTTCAGCTCGTGTTTTCTAAAAGAAGCTCTGATCAGATCCTTTGTCTTGGGAGACTTAATGAAGTAGAAACGTTTTGCCGGATTTGCGCGAAGCAGAATTAATGCGCTGATTAAAGTGAGCAGCGTGTGCATCAGACCATGTAAAATAGAACAAGCACCCCCTTCTGTCCAAATAACTAATGAGTACACAAGCTGTTAGCATCCGGATAATATACATACAATGGCAAATGTTATTTTAATGACAATAAAGTAACTAATACTGCATTCTGCTTTGTAAAGTCTCAATTTAAAGCAACTCCTTCGCTAATTGGAATTTTTTTCCCCTTTTGTATTCCATTTCTGTTTCAGAGAAGCGGATATAATACCATATGAAATAGTGCTGAGGGTAAAAGCTACTGAAACATGTTTAAATATTCCTCTGAATCTCCAAATTTCATTTCTTTTAAGTCTTTTAAATGATTGATCAACTGTATACGATACCTAATTAAAATTTCAATCTTTTTCCCACTCTTAAAAGGCGAAAAAATTTCAAAATAGATGCTGTAATTTTAAGAAAAGAAAGAGTTTCCTAATTTAGTTACAAAAAAATCCCCTTAGTTGCTCTGCAATCATCTTAGACTCAGTTAGCGTCAAATGTAGTTATTTTACATTTCCAGAGCTGCCATCGAAATAGCTCCAACTATTGCACAAAAAGTGCTGAATTCTCTAGCTGTGTATTATTTTCTTTGCCCATTAACTTCTTTTAATAATTAAATCTGTAGTTTCCAATTCGAATTCAGAATTAGTTGAGCGCATTTAGTAAAAGTATGTGAAATACTTCAAATAAATTTTTTTCTTTGGCTTACATGTCTCCAAATGGAACTATAACAAAGTAATTATGGTTGGTAACTATGGTTTTTCCAAGGGTTTTTTCCTATCAAATCCTCCCTGTTCTTCTCTCTTACAGACTTTCTACAAACGACATTTAATTGTCCTCCCTGACCTTTTGACTACAAACCACAATGCACCGCCATCAATCAAAGCGTAAAAGCGAAATCAGCACCACCGTAATTGGAAAGTTCCGCCAACCCATTGGTATGTTCCGCTAAATGCATGCTGTCTTGGAGTCATTATAAAAACCATCGTCAACGAATCACGTCATCCACGCGATTTTAATTGATCCAAGATGTCAATTCTGTGTATTGTTGTGATTAGACTCATAACGTCACAATGGTTGCTTCAAAGAAATGTCGGTGACATGCTTCGTTGCTCAAGTTATATAGGAATTGAGAACGACAAAATATTCGTTTCAAATTGTGCATGTGCCCATAAAGAATCTATTTTTGGTATTTAATTCCTAAAAGTAATTAGCCGTACAATCTGTATCTAAAACAAATACCATGTGATGATGTTACAAATAGGAAATTCTTTTGTGATGATTTCAACGGAAAAAGAACCAAAGTAAAACCAAACCCCATTTCATGGTGCATATCCTACATTCATTTCTGTCGTTTTTCATTAGAAGGCAAAAACATTTTAAATATTTTTCTGTCCATGTGGAATGAACGCTTCCTTGAAAATGTCGAAGTTTATTTGACTTCATTTCCATTCCTTCATTTTCATTTCTTTTTTTATTTTGTTAGGGAATTTATGAGACAAATTTTAACTGCCTACATGCAATTCCAGTTAATTTAGAACAGAAAGTAGTCATTATTCATACCTTCTTATTCGTTTTTCATATTTCTCTGCATCAAAGTTTGAACCAAATGCACTAAGAGGAACCCCTTTCATTCATCGACATTTCAGTTATTTTTTACGTGAGCACATATACGCTGAACGCAAGATGAAATTTGGAATAAAGTTTTACCTCAATAAATTTTATGTGCCTGAAATTTTTGGTCAAAACTCAAAAACTGACTGTCAGTCTATTCGTCCGTATATAAATCCCCCTTCTCAAAAACGCAATAAATTAAATAGATGAAACTCCTCAGTGATTGTGGTAGATTAAATTTTGGATTGAAATCATCAAAAGATTAAATTTTGAACTCAACTAGATTAAAGTTCTTTCGAATTGTAGATTAAATTTTGGATTCAGACGATCAATAAGAAGGTAGAGTTGAAAACGACACCATTAGCTTTCAAATATAAGAAAAATTTGGATGAAGAAAATTCCCGATGCCTTTCTTTCTAAACACTTATTTTTTAATATTCTTTTCAGCATTAAAATTAAGAGAGTTCCAAGACAAATGAAAAGTTTTATAACGGTATTATACAGCCTTTTATATTCCAGTTTCTTGATTATGCGTAAAAATTCTCGTTTCCTTTTTATTGTTATCTATACAATATGCCATATTTCAGATAATATCATAACACTTATGCAATAACTATCGTTTCACAGTGGGGAATAATTAAAATTAAAATACATAAAAATAAATTTGTTCGATAATTCTGAAACTGATTTTTGACATCGGTACAAAAATTATACAAATTATATTATTAAATGCAATTAAATTAACTCTGTTAATTTTTGAGAAGAGTAATTCGTTTGTTTATTTAAATATCTTTTGATCTGTTTATTTCTACGCCATACAGCAGAGAATCGCGGATTCTTTCAATGAGATTTTTTTCCGAAGAAGGGAAGCGCCCCAATTCTTATTGTAATGGACAAGAAATGATCGTCTCAACATTTTGGAAATTCTCGCAAAGTTCGATATGACTGATATGATGCAGTAAATATTAATAAGACCAATTTTACTTTGAAATATGAAGTTTTTTTAAAAAAAGGATTTATTTCAAGTTTATATGTATTAGTGTAAAAAACATTACTGAATAAATATCTGGGTAATTGACAAATAGCAACAAATTATTCTGTTAGATAGTTATCTTTTTTAAAATTGAATCAATAATGTAGTTTTACCATTCCTTACATCAATAAGATGGTTCGAAATATTTAGTAGAGAGATCCTAATTATCATCACTGGATTATGCTTTGGTGATAAGTGGTCGTAAAATTCATTTTTCATAGACAAACATCTAAACAATGATTTTAGAAACCATTTAACAAAAGTTACAGTTGGCGACAATTTCAAATATACCTAGAAATATTGTGCGTATATCTTTATGTATTCAATATATTTGTGCAATATGTCAAGCTACTGGCTTCCTGAAATTTTAACGCGCTCAATAAATTATAAATATGAAATAAAAATGTAATCTCCTCTCATAAAATTATGAATCTTGGGCAAAAGCACCCAAACCACAATGCACCAAGAGTACTCATTTTTTTTTTTTTCAGAGTTCTTCGCATAAACGTTCTGTGCTTCTTGGTATAGAGGAGTGGAATAAGTATGCATTTATAATAAGCCCCCAAACCCCCTCACCTTCTTTTTGACCGAATGAAACCGAAATTTGACACAGTTAATTGGTAATTAGTAATATTAGAAAAAACATTACTTGCCAGATTCAAATATGCCCGAGTCGATATTTTTTTGAGTTACCACTTTTATCAGTTTGCGAATAAATAAAATATATGGACAGCAAACTTTTAGTCAAATTTACTTCAAAATTATTGAATATGATACTAAATTTATGTACCAACCTTTATTCATTTGGATCTTAAGCTTCGTAGATACCGTGTTCACCTATATTTCAGCAGTCAGACTTTCGGCGAATATTTATACTTCAGATTTAACAGAAATCGAAGAATTTCATGTGAAGTCCAGAGACTGAATGTCTTTTTGAGTTATCGTATTCATAGATGTACAAACAGGCATAATTTTTTTTAAGTTTGAGGGGGTTTTTTTCAGAGGATGGGTGGGTTAAAAATGTCTAAAAGCAGAAATTCTTAAAAATTAGAAATTTTTTTGACGGCTTAATACTTTTTTTATTTAGCTTTACCTGTTCTAATATTTTTTTTCATTCTCCTGTTTTTTACAAAGTATAAAAGATAGTAAATCGTCTCAGAGGAATCCACAGCGTTTCTTATACTAACAGACAGAAAATAAATCTTGTAATCACGAACCGAAGTTAGATGACGAGTATGACAGTCCTGTCTTTCCAACAACAAATTTTCAGACTAGCCAATCTGAGGATCTTATCAATGATGATACATTTAATTTACACGATAGTTCCTTGGCGGATTACAGTTCCGAAGTTCTTGAGGGTTCAAATCCGCCTCTTGATCACGGTGATTCAAAACAAAGTAAATAAAAAGAGCTGAATTCAGTATTCAACCAGTATTCCATCCTATCGATATTGCTACGTTCAATGGTAATGTGGTGGCCGGCTGTAAGAAGTATTCCATTCTGGATGAACAGTTTTTTTTTTATATATATGTTGATGTTTTTTCAAGAAATTTATAACAAAATTTCATGAAAACACAGTGCCACTTTACAGGAAATTGCTATATAAGGCATAAGCGTCACTTTACGAATAAATATGTGTTCGGTAAATATCATAGTCTTAATCTGTTAATAGACATTTAGCAGACGATTCCTTTTCAGACATTTTATAACTACTACTATTTTTATTTCAGTTAAAATATTGCTAAAAAGTAGAAGCAAATGATTTTTTATAAACATATTTTAATAATATTATTTCGTTTAATTTTTGTATACTAGTAAATGATTTGTAAACCTTTTGGAATCTGGCAATGGTTTGTAAATTATGCTGTGAAATGAAGAGAATAAACGAAACCGATGAAATTCTTTGGATTTTAAAAATAGCTATAAAAAGCTTTATTTATAGTTTGAGGCTTAAAAAAACGGATAGTTTTCTAAAATGCATGCAAAAATACGTGATCCAAATAGTCTCCAATCTGTTACAAAGCCTTAAAATTCTTGAAATGTTCCTTTTTTATATAACTGCTGTCTTCTCCGTATTCCCACAAATAACAAACAAATAAACAAATAACAATTTTTTCAAAGCAAAAAAAAAACAATTATGCAAATGTTTAATTTATCTTACGTTTGTCTGGAACTGTTCATCGCTTTGAATAAGAGCTGCAATTTCTTCGTTCGCATTCATATTATGTGGGAACATGTTACGCAAGAAATCTTGTAGAGGTTGAGATGATATGAGTCTGCTTCGTTCATTTAAAGCTGCTAGAAGTGCAAGAATAAATGAATCCTCTTATTATTTCTAAGATCCGCTTGAGTTCCCAATTTTAAACATTTGCTGTCAAATAACGCGAAAGCATGAATGGGCCATCGTCAAGACATTAAAGAGAAAGAATCCACTAAAGGATTTTTTTTAATTTTAACTTTAAAAATCCAATTTTTTCATAATAGGACATTAATATATATCTAAACACATTTCAGTTAGAAGAAAATACAATAAACTAATTATTAATTAATATTTAATGAGCTAATTAGCATTTTTTAGTTTAGTAAACACGATAGTTTTAATTCTAATTTGTACAGACATACAATTTTAGTTCGAAATGACGCCTAATATCAGTCTTCATGTTATCTGTCTCAATCAAGTTATAAAAATATATAGTTTTGTTTTGAAAATTTTTCCATCAACGATGAATAGAAAACGCGAGATTTTTTTCTGTCATTTTAACTTTTAAATAATCATTAAAAATTTATATCTATAACTTTGATTGAAGCACAAAATATTCACTGTTTTATACAGATTGTTTTGATGTATAAATAACTGTATTTGGTTAATTTCTTGTTATGATTTTTTGAATGAAGCAACGTAGTGGAAAAATACCATTCTTAATAAAATGAGTTTAAAAAAAAATACAAATTAGAGTTTTTAGTGAAAGTACCTCAAGAAAAATCCTTTTAACTTGAGAAATACATCTTGGTTTTGTTTGAAAGCTAAAGAATCAGAGAACATTTTAAAGCAATAAAAAAATATTCGATATTTTTTGAAAATTTGAGCAATTCAAGAATGTGCATACACCTTAAGTAGTAAAATTGGAATAATAAAAATATGAAATAGTAAAATAACTGAATTTTTAGGATATCTACACAAATCTTTAATGTTAGGGTGTCTTCTATTATAATTATGTCAATGAAAGTAGAATCCAATTGACTGTATTGCTATAGTCGATTGAATCTTCCAAGAGATTTGATCCCAAGAAAAAAAAAGAGAGAGAATTTTCTCGATACTTTTCTTTCAAAAAAAGAAGAAAACAAAAATTATAAGTAAATTTTATGCTGTTTATTTTATAATGAATACGTAAAACATCTAAACTATGCAAAACATACAACCTAGCGATTATGATGTATTTTTATACAGTTAAATCTTCCAAACTTTGAAAAAATATTTTAAAGATGATATAAGATAGTGAAGATGACAGGAAAAAAAAAGATAGATAAAGATAATTTAGAGGAAGGACGATAAATTAGTTTTTCTGTGTACACGGTATATTAACCTGGAGGAGTCAAATAAATGAATTTTCATCATGTCCGAATTCAAGCTATCTTTCAATTTTAGACAGAATTCATCAAAAAAAAAAAAAAAAAATAGTAGCTCAAAAACTGCAACAAGTTAATAAAGTACATATTATTTACCATAATATCTGAACTACGGTATTATATATTTGCATAGTATTTTGGATTAAATTCGTAAATTATTTCATTCTCGATGGTGAGAATGTGATAGTTCAGAACGCAAGAAAAAATTGAATTTGATAAATGATTTTGATATTAAATTACATCGGATTGTGAATAAAATTGATATGAGAGAAGATATCGAAAGGCATCTTCGATTCCTTTTCCCTCCCCCCCCCATTGCGAAAATGCAGTGAGAATTTAAGGTTTTTCTCTACTAATTTTAGAGTCGCGGTGGCCTGGTTGGGAAGGTCTCGGCTTCCGAACCAGATTCGTTTGCAGGTTCGAGATTCGTTTCCAACGAAGAACCGTCGTGTGAGGGGCTCTCTTGCACGTTAAATTCGTCGGGAACAAACGTCCTCCCGTTGGTGTGGTGTGAAGTGAGGGGGTGTCAGTTCAGGTGTCGTTCTCATCATCTGACCGTGGTTCAAATGACAAGGTCCATCACAAAATAGCATAGTGTTGCTTTACCACGGGATGTTAATATAACTAAACCCTATTTATTACATGTTTTAAAAAAATTATTATTTAACATGTAATTATTTCGAAATATTATAAAGTCACTAACAAAGTTAGTAAAACTCTTAACGTCGGTAAATTTTAATGTGAGTATATTAGGAAAACGTCCAATTTTCACCAACATTATCCCACTTTTTGGCTGTCACATTAGTCACACTATTTGTGAATCTAAATTTGAGCGAATCAGTAATTTCAACTGGCACTTTACATGACATTTACAAACACCATGACATTTCTATAACCCAAAAGCTGGACAGTATTGACTCACTGTATTTCATAGAACCAAAGAACTTTTCCCTTCGTTGACGCCATTTTGATATCAGTTGAATGTAGAATAGTTGTTCCGGCATTAATCAAGATATTTGTTGGGAAAACATGAAAAAAAAAAACCAAGATGATTTAAAAGTAACAATCTACAATTTTGTTAATATTTACAGTAGTCAATTATTATTTCTTAATGGTTTTCAGTATTTAGACAAATTTCGTGACCATCCTGTGAAACTAAACAAAGCCGCGCGACAAATTTTAAAGGGGGTCACTCCCAGTAGTTATTTCTAATCATCTTTTGTGCATGCATTTCATCATAGCAGTTAAAAATCTCTTTCGACAAAAAAACAAAAGCAAAATCCTTGAGCATCACAATGAATCGTCGCTCCTCTTCGACTCAATAAACAAAATACATTCCATCATTTGTCGAACATTTCTGTCTGTAAATGTCTTCCAAACGATGCTCACGATTCCGGTGTCGCCAACCGGATGGATGCTTTCAGCGTCCCCATTCCCTAAATGTTCTTTGCAGGAGTATCTCACCCGCACACAATAGGAGTGGGGCGCCTTGGAGAGGAACGGATAGTATAATAGAGGGTAAGCGATACCTTTATGAATTTTATCAAGGCCAAGGTCTTCATAGGATTGTGGGTCAATTCTTCCGAGGCACGCTGGAATCAGGGTCAAATGAGCTTTTCAGATCCGTTCACTTTTTTGCTCATCAGGGGGATGACATTTTGCTCTTTCGCGTATCAGCAATGCTCTCTTTGTCCATGAGCAGACTTTCATTCGTGTGGGATTTTGTAAGATGGGATTCATGAATGGCGTTCTTGTAATGAAAATGGACTCTTCGGCAGTTGTTAAATAGAGGATTGTTTTTTTTTTCGAGTAGCGAGACGTTTAAACTCTATTCGAAATAATCAGCTATAGACATTAGAAAAAAATTGTTAGATCACTGATATATATATATATATATATATATATACAGTGATGGAAAAAAATCCCAACACCAAGAAAAAATGATTGTACAGTAATGAAATTTTAGGAATACATTTGTCTAGGTAACATATTTAATTGATTAAAGTTTCAAGATCACAGATAGAGCCATTTCAAATGTGAAATGTTGGTACATTAGTAACCGGTGTAACCGCCAGAATTTTGAATGCAAGCATGCAAACGTGCATGCAGTGTGTCGTACAGGTTTCGGATATCAGTTTGTGGGATGGAGTTAAATGCCTGTTGCACTTGGGCGGTCAATGCAGGGACGGTTAATGCTGGTTGTGAATGACGCTGGAGTTGCCGTCCAATGATGTCCCATACGTGCTCGATTGGAGAAAGATCTGGTGATCTAGGAGGTCTAGGCAACATGTCGACACTCTGTAGAACATGTTGGGTTACAACAGTGGTATGAGGGCCAGCGTTATCCTGTTGGGAAACACCCCCTAGAATGCTGTTCATGAATGGCAGCACAACAGGTTGTATCACTAGACTGACGTACAAATTTGCAGTCAGGGTGCGTGGGATAACCACGAGAGTGCTCCTTCTGTCATACGAAACTGCTCTCCAAACCATAACTACAGGAGTAGGCCATGTGTGTCTAAGCCGCAGACAGGTCACTAGCAGGCGTTCACCTGGCCTCCTTCTAACCAACAAACGGCTATCACTGCGACCAAGGCAGAACCGGCTTTCATCAGAAAACACAACAGATCTCCACTCCGTCCTTCAATGAGCTCTAGCTTGACACCACTCACGTCGCAAACGGCAGTGGTTTGGAGTCAGTGGAATGCACTGTACAGGGCGTCTGGCTCGGAGCTGTCCTTGAAGTAACCGATTTGTAACACTTCGTTGTGTCACTGTGGTGCCAACTGCAGCTCGAATTTCAGCTGCAGACGCAGTACGATCAGTCACAGACATACGCCGAATACGACGGCCTTCCCATTCAGTAGTACCACGTGGCCGCCTGGAACCTGGTCTTCTTGAGGCAGTACCTTCCCTGAATTCTGCCGCCAATACTCATGCACAGTGGATACATTCCTGCCAAGTCTTTCAGCAATATCGCGGAAAGAAAACCCATCTTCTCGTAGCCCTACAACACGACCTCGTTCAAACTCAGTGAGCTGTTGATAATGGCTTCTTCGTCTTCTCAGAGGCATCTTTGACTAACATTAACCCACTACGTCAAATCTCAACTGTAAATAACGATCACGAACATTACAGCGCTTATTTAAAGCAAACCTCATTTGCATGTTCATAGTGTCGCTACTAGCGCCACACTTACGCGCGTAGCTCGAAATGTGAATCGACGTCATCTTTCATATGTATAAACATGCCTACCAAATTTCGTTTATCAAGCACAGCTCCTTCCTAGTGTTGGGAGTTTTGTTCCATCAGTGTATATAAAATCTTTTTAAGTCCATAAAAGCACCTTATTATTTCAAAAAATAGCTTTTTTAATTATCTTATCTTAATTCCAAAATTTTACCTTTTTAATGATTGTAATTTCATTTCTGTGTTATTTCTCTTAGTGTATTTGGTGCATATTTGTTAATATTTGTAATATTAGATAATATTTGTATACTATATATTTAAAATGTTATAATGAAGTTCAAACTTATCCAACCAGACACTTAACCTCGCACTTTTGCTAATTTTATAATTATTTGTTAAAATATTGCTTTCTTTAACTCCGAAGATGGATTTTCCCTTTCATTTTTATTTCGTTGCACGTACACTTTTAAATTTATACTCACAGTCGTTTACAGTGCATTGATTCAATCGAATTTACGTTTTTCAGCTGTATAAAACATTTAAAAATGATGCCTCTCGTATTAATAATATAATAGATGAAAAGTCAATCATTTGAGCGAAAGCAGGCTGTCGCTAAACCACCAGTTTTTATTACTATTAGGATTATGGAATTTGTAATAATGTTGTTGTTGTCGTTTCCTATGGATAATGAAGAATCCAAATATGTCCAAAAGTCTTCAAGACGAGCTCATTGAGCCTCGGAGACTGAAGGCTGTACCGAACATCTTCCCTCGAAAGAGAACCGATGAGTCCAAAGATGGCAGGGCAGTTGAAGATGTGTTCTGAGTGAAGGAAGATGTGTTCATTGTGATGAGGGACAATGCTTGCAAATAGAATAGGATCTAGTATTCTCTGATGCTATTTCCATGTCTTTTAAAGTGGCCTGTGTGGAGTCTTGCAATGATTTGAGAAAGATGTCTGGGGCAATTGAGATACGGAAATTTGTAGTAATGCTTAAACTAAAAAAAAGTTACTGACATTCTTTAAAATTCATAACAATTCGAAAAAAATGAATGAAACATTATCTTTAATAGTTTCTAAACAAATAAAAAAACTCTCTTTTTTCAGAATGCGGTTTTCCAATTTATTTTTAAAAATTTCCCAATCATTTTTAGAAACGTGTATTATTTCTTTTCACATTTGATATTTTATTGAATCAGAATGCAATATTCTAACTTTTTACTACATGCTGTACTCCCTTTTTACTACATGTTGTATTAATAAACGATAATCTTTTTCATACTTCATTGAATTTGGTATGCTTATTTTGATTATTGTTTTCATTTGCTATGCAACATTAACGATACGCAATAAAAATATTAAAAAGGAAATGAAAGTTCTAAATTCTAAGATTCAGAAATAATGCATACCAATTTGCATTACTTATTCAAAGGTAAAACAAACTGAGATTAAAAACAGGAAGTTAAAAAAATAATGACAAGAGAAACCTGCGCAATCAAAAATAAATGTCAATGAGTTCAGATCAATCCATCATTCCCTTTTCGCAAGGATTTCGCTCCAGAAGTGTATCCATGCTAGCTTAGAATCAAAAACATGGACCTGATAGTCATAGTGCTTAGATACTCTTCAACTTACAGTAAGTGAAAATTGGTGGAGCGAGTAAGATGGAACAACCTTACAGTTTCCTCATGATTTGACTGCGACTCAAAATTTCACAATCTTTTCAATGAATGCCAACTGAAACAAATGTGTATCGGTAGTGCTTCAGGCACTGAAGAAGTAATAGTGGCATCATAATCAGTGAAGCAATAGTGGCATCATAATCAGTGAAGCAATAG
>JAPMOQ010057461.1:32161-65805 GCA_026543055.1 Argiope trifasciata | reverse complement strand
ATAATCAGTGAAGCAATAGCGGTATCATAATCAGTGAAGCAATAGCGGTATCATAATCAGTGATATTTGAAACATGCAAAAAAAATTCAAAATCAAACTATTTAAAAGATTTTTAAATTATTGCAAAAAAAGCTGTAAGTGTTCTTTTCTTCCATTATATGTCCTACTTTTTTATATATTTAATGCTTAATTATTCGACATTTGATAATGACTATTCTGAAATAATGTAATGTCAACCATTACATTATTTCAGAATAGTCTTTAGAATAGTAATAGAAAAACTTTTTATTAATAATTAATAGTTGTTATTAAAGAACTCTGGATATTAAACTCTGGTCTGGAGGAAATAATAGTTGTTATTAAACTCTGGTCTTTTTCTAAACACTTTATAAATCAAACAGTTACAACATGGTAGATGTCAGCATAGTTCGATATTAATTTACTTTGCGGCTCGTGTAGTATAGCTACCAGAGCCGGCCTTCTCTATGAAGGTCAGGGTGCAAGAAACCATTTGGGTCCCTAAACTTTTAGGAAAGTAAAAAAAAACCTGTACACTTGCATATTTATATAATATTGGTGGATTTTGTTTTGGTTACTAATTACTCCAAGCTAAATTACAATTTTTCCATAGTATAGCAAAAGCGTTTAAGCATTATACCCATAAGCTTGACCAAAGATAATCCTTTATTTTATTTTAATTTACTGAAAGACGGTTCAGCATTTATAATATTTAGTAGCTGACAATGTAAAGGATTGTAAAAAATATTACATTAGATATAGACAAGAGTAGATAGCTGATGATTTACAAGTCCATTTGAATCCAAACTCAACATCAATTTCTGGGAGCCATGCACACCGTTCTAACATGCCTGACCAGGGTTTCCTTATTTTTAAATGAACTTGTTCCACCTTTTTATAGATATGACTGAAATCTTTGCCTAATAAAGGCATCAGTCGATGCTCAGCCAGCCACGTGGAAACAAGCTTGTAGAGTTTTTGCATGTTTAACAATCTTATGGCTCAGAACAATGTTTTAATTCTTAATCACGGTTGGGGCCCCCTCAGTCGTGGGGCTCAGGTGCATAACACCCACTGCACCCTTCAGATGGCTGGAAATGATAGCAACATTCCTATGATTAAACTTTGACAATTTTTGCAACAATTTAAAAAACAAATTGGGATCAAAAGGGAACTATATGAACCATCGAGTTACTAATCAATAAGAGGTGCTTTCACGGTGTTTTTTTTTTTTTCAATTATACTTTTTTTTAAATCGATTTTTTTCCCCTAAATTTGTGAATGCAACTACGAGTATCTAGTACAATATTCAGAAAAAATTGTAAGCTAAAAGCAAGTTTTTGCACAATAAGACCGAGATATTTTAGTCATTCTGAAATTATATGTACTTTATTGTACATTATTGTAATTGGGAAATTTACAATTTTGAAGAATTTTAAAAGAATCACCGTTCACTGACATGAACTAAGCGTATTCTCTCGGATTCATCCTGAAGTTCCTTCTATGAGCTGCTCCAAAATATATAAGCTTTTATACCGTGCTGCCATCTATTATTAAATCTCGTAGAAAATGTTTCTTATTCGGCATGCGGTATGGCCATCTCCTTCTAAATAGCACAGTGGGATTCTATCTGACATAGAAAAAAACCCAACAAAACTATAGTTTTGTTATTTCAAATTAATGGTTTGGTAACCTTAATTGCGGAAATATTTTGGCACAATTATGTTACTTCAATCTCTTTGTCTTCACTTTAAAACTAGAGAAAACTATTCTGCTCAGGAGGAAACTGGCAGATTGTCAGGAAAAAGGCTTCTTACACTTATGACAATGCTGCCCACAAAATAAAAATACTGGTTCAAACTATTAGAACTGTTAAAAATTAGTTTTGTCAGAATAAACCTCTACGAACGGTGACGAAATAAATGTTTGAAGTCTACATGAATAATAATTGCTGTAAATCAAAGTCGCGTTACATTTTGGACATACGGAATAAACTTTGCTGCCCGTCAAATGATGCTGTACACAAGTGTGTCTACTTCGAAATCTAGCGGGAGTTGTCTGATCACGCCTATTGCCAACCCCAATTAAAACAGCACCAAGGCGACTTTCCGCATATCATGTATGCACGGGCTCCCTCCTCCAAGAAGAACCGACGAAACAGAGTTGATGCCATCTCATAACCTTAAGCTCCAAGATTATTGTTTTCTTCATAAGGATGGACTTAATAAAGGCGGAAATTGTATAATGTTTCTTGTAAGAAATATTAATTTTGAATGTGTTCAACTCTTTTCTTCCCAGAACATTGAGCTTAAGGCACAAGCTGTGAAAGTTAAATGGAATAACACTACTATTAACATCTACAATGCGTACCAGCACCCGGTAATCGTAGACTTTTTGGAGATACTTTTACTTCTATGTTCAGTGATTCCACAATTATTTTTGATGATCTTAATGATGAGCTCCTCTTTGGAGAAGCTCAGCTGCAACCGAAACAATGATCTTTCAAATATGTTGGCTGACAATGCTTTCCGTGCCCTGATTAAGGGAACACCAACTTACTGCTCATATAGCTTTAACAATCATGATGCTTTAGATGTAGGTGTAATATGCAAAATTTTGAATCAAGTCTTGTAAGTCTTAATTGCCTCAAAGGATATTTTGAAAACTTGAGAAATTCATGGATTCATGAATAATACTTTATCAGACTGCTCGCGAATGTGGTCATTTATGATTAATTCTACACCCTTATTCTGATATTTAGAGTATTTTTGAATATCGTATTCATAAACAGATAATGAAATTTTGATATATGCACCATAATTATAATCAATTAATGACTAATAAACATTTAATTGTTCAGTTAAGTGGTAAAAGATTTCTTATTTATTTTAATATTGTCTAATTATTACTATAGCAGTGAATATTTTCCCGAATGCCAAATAGCTGTTAACAAATCAAGATTGACTGTTAATACCAAAATAAAAACCTTACCTCAAAAATTTGTAAGGAGAATTGAAATGCATTTTTGAGATATAACATCTAAATAACAAAGAATAATCTTTTCAAAAAATTATAACAATCTATCAGTTATCGAACTTCTGATCTTTCCACCCCCCCCCAACAGACATTATTATCTTATTTTGCATTTATTCTGACATTTAGAGTATTTTTAGGCAAAATAGCATTTGTTTATAATATTACGATACGGTATAGATGAATTCTGTTTGCATTCCGATATATATTGGTTTATTTTGCGAAATATTAGTATTTGGCTTAGAAATATTCTTTCAAAATATTTTTTAAAATTTTCATAGTTTGGCAGTATAACATAACACTATGACTACCAAAAACTGACTATGGCTACAATTATTCATATACTTTTCTTTTTTTCACTTCCGGTAATATCAGTATTGTAAATATCTACATTGATTCAGAAAATTTTTACGGAAATTCCTTAGCCAACGGGTTTGCCTGTAATGGGTATGGTGTATGATACAATACAGTTAGCTGGCCACAATAACAAATAAGAACTTTTATTAAAACGAAGACACAGACGAGACATACAGCAAGACATTTAGCCCACAAATAGCAATTTCAGCGGCCACTTCAACTCTTCAGAAGGACAGATTGGGCACAGCTATTCACTAATTTCTCTTGCTTTTCTCCACTGTCTCCTAGCTTTAGCTATACCCCCCAACCGACTTGCTACTCGATGCAGCTTGAGTACTTGTCTTCAAGACTCGGTGCATAGTACTAATTCCACTAATCACTTGCACTTCTTTGAACTAATCCAATTAATTTGTCGTTGATTTATTATGCCCCTCACTGTATGATAGACTTCGGTTTCGGTAGCTTTTGGAGCAGGGCACAGAAAGCTCTCGAACAATTAAGTATAACTAGCCTCCTGTTAATTTTATCGCTACAATTCCTGAAAACTCTTATTATCACCCATTTTGTCGCCACGTCCGGGGTCATTAAGCAGTTATCCATTCATAATTTCATAGAACTGATGTTAAAACTGTCTTTCGTACAATGATATTCATTGTGCCGGGAAGCAACACTGAAGATTCCTAACAATATATTGTTTCCCATTTCCAATCCTTCGGGTTCGTTTAGTGTAATGGGTGTATGGTGTGAAATAAATACAATCAACAGGTTTCAGTAGAAAAATGACTACGATGTTTATTTACACGAAGACAGGATAGCACAAAGACGGCAACTATATATAGCCGAGACGAATACACAGCAGCACATCACAGCAAAGAGAATTCCATCAATAGTAACAACATACACATCCTATAAAGCGACCAAACAGGATTCAGCAGGAGAGGAGATTCTCGGAGCCTTGCTCTATGGTCTTTCCACAATTATTTAAACAGTTGTGTGGACATGGATGAGGATGAAAACAACTAAATCCCTCACGAGTCCCCAAACCATATGACGCACTTCAAATATCTTTACTGTTTCAAAGATACTTGGTTATAATATTACAATAAACAGAAAATAAGTAGAGTAGCTATTTACATTATGTACATATTTACAGACGAGGTACATCGCCGATTACAGTTGCCGTCCCCTTTTACAACTGTTGGGACAGTTTTGATGATTATTGTTTACATTTCAACCTAGCTATTGGAGCAAAAATAAAAAGATAAGAATTAGTGGCATTTTATATTTTGTTACATCGTTGTTGTCTACGGATGAGGTCCCACTTTACAAGATCGAGACCATTGCTGGTTATTGTTGATGTTGGCTGTTCTAAGTTGAGAGGTGAGGTCGAACTGATGTTCGCTGGCTTTGTTGCGTCTGGTTTGCTTCGGATGTTGATAGCGATGGAGAGGGTACAGATGAGTTAGTCTAGTTGGAGGTGATGATGGAGAGATGAGGTAGGTCTGGATAGATGAGCTGTATCTGTCTTGCTGTGTGTCGTCTGGCTTGATGGGGGTGGAGATTGCGATGATGAGGCCTGGAGATGAGTTTGACTATTTGAAGGAGTATGAGGCCTGGAGATAAGTTTGGCTGGTTGGAGAAGGAGGAGGTCTGGAGATAAATTTGGCTGATGGAAAAATGAGAAAAGGGAAGTCAGGATAAGTGAGGTTATTGTGGGCCGAATCGAGGTGTGCTGGCTTTGTTGGGTCAGACTGGGTGGTGGAGTGACAGTGACAATGCTGTGGAGATTCTGGAGGATGGGAGATTGGATGGTTTTGCTGGTGGTGAGCGTAAGAGTGATGATGCTGGGGATGGCATTGGTGATGGCAATGTTGAAGATGGCAGGCTGTGTGCCAGTTGGAAGGAGAAAGTTTGTTTGCACTTGAGGATAGGAGCTGGAGGATTGGTTTGGAGATGGCTTGACTGTTGGGTATTCGGAAGGAGGATGGCTGTTGGCTCTGGATGATGGAAGCTGCTGGGCTTGATTAAAGATGATGGTTGAGCTGTGCAAGAGCTGGGTTATTGAATCTGGAAGATAAAAGCTGATTGGTTGGATTAAGATTGGCAAGTCTGATATGGATTGGGCAGAATGAGGGCTGATGGCACTGGATGATAGAATCATACGAGTGGGAACGGTGATGGCTGAGCTGATGTGGGCTGAGTAGAACTTGGCAGGCATGTTACTTCCGAACGTAGAAGGGAACTGATTTTGATGAGATGGTGTGGAGATAGTTTGGTTGTTTCTGTTGTGAGTGTGGTGTTTGGCCTTGGAGGGCTCTCATGATCTAAATAGGTGTGGCTCTTTCCAGGGGAACTGCATCAGTTTATTGATTTTGGCTCTGGAAAGGGGTTTGCTGTCACCCTAATAAACCTGACCTGTTGTAGGTTTTTGGATGACTTCTTAAGTTGGAATTAGGTATTCTGGGGCACTCAACAACATAATGGAGTGACTATCCAACTTCACCGCAAATGCAGTATGTGTCTTCGGCTAGGTTGAATCTCTTCAGGTAAGTTGGGGATGGGCCATGGCCTGTGAGGAAGAGTATTTTATCCCTTCTCCAAGGTGTTAGATGTTAGGTGGCTTTGCGAATCGGATCGTAAATCAATTGTCCTATATCGCTATTGGTCCATTCCCTCTGCCAATTTTTTAACAAGATGCTCCAATGGCTTGATTTTATATATGAAATTGGTTAGGGTTCTGGTTGGATGTTGTGATCTGAGTCTACTGCTTGTTTTGCTAGCTGGTCTGCTTCCTCGTTTCTGCATGCCCGGTGTGGGCTTTTATCCAGGAGATTTTAATATTTTTATTGGTTGATAGAATAGCGAAGATTGCTCTTGTGTGTTTTTTAGGGAATTTTTAGTTAACTGCTGCAAGGATGCTGGCTCTATTGTCTACCTATATGTTGGTTGGTTATTGTTTACAGGAATTCGACTGCTTTGTAAAGTGATAGGATTTATGCTTGAAAGAGGTGTTATATTGGGCCAGATTTGCGGTCGAAGTTGTCGTTGCTGAGCCATTGTTGAAGGAACAAAACGCCGCTCCAACATTTTCTATCTTGGAGCCATCTGTATTAACTCCGTTTGGATCTAAAATCCAACCTCCCTTTTCGAGACATATTTGATTTTCTAGTAGATGTTCCGAGGGGTATCTACAGATATAACACCTCCCCATTCCCTTGTGACTATATCTTTACGATTATTTAAACAGTTAAATGGATATGGAGAGGAGGAGTCGAACCGAACCCTCCAAGTGTAACCGCCGTCTCTCCAGACTGAGAAATAGCTGAACTACTTCTCTGTCTCTTCTCACTTTAGCTGCCGACTCACTACTTCGATTCGCGACACAACAGGTTACGACACAAGACATGACGACGATAGGATATGTCACACAGTAATTCAGCACTCTACTGTTGCTTCGGTATTCAATCGGCGAATCCGACCACTATTCTGGACTGTCCAATTCACCACCTCTCCTTCAGGACACCTCTAAGCTTTAGACTGTCGGCTTTTTATAGTTCCCGGGAAGTGTAACTAGAAGCTTCTGGACCAATCAGGAGGTATCTGGACGTATCTCTGTTCCTAATAGATCGACCGAGGAAATTCTCGATGTTTCGAGTATTATCCATGGTCTCCAAATTTTTCACCAAATAGTTACCAAGTTTGTCGCCAAGCAGTGCGACAGCATCCAAAACAGATAAATGTAAATCATTCGTTTTTACGATGACTTTATTAGTGCGGGAAAGCAAAATTACCGGTTCGTAACAATATATAACAGATTAAGAATCCATTTAATTAATTACAAATTATTGAAGCTTTTTCCTTTACTTTCACTAATTATGAAGAAAAAATAAGCAATCATCAAAAAAAATTCGTACGAGATTTCGGCTACTCTTTACATTAAGACCTGCCAAAGTCCGAAAAATATATATATGGAATAAAATCTGTCTGTAGATTCGCTTATATCTCTGTGCACATGAATCTCAGAAATGCTTTGAGCACAATCTTGATAAACGGACATGCCACCAAATTTGTAAATCCTTATCAAAATACATATTTTGTTTTCTAGTATTTGTATATTAACTGCATTTTAACGATTAATCGCAGCTCACTAGTTGACTTCCCCGCAACTATCTAGGGCCGCTGTGGCCTGGTATTAAGGTTTCGACTTCGGAGCCGGAGGGTTTAAATTCGAGACTCGATTCCACCGAAGAGCTGTCGTGTGAGGGGGTCTCTTGCACGTTAAATCTGTCAGGCCAAATGTCCTCCCGTTGATGTGGCATGGTGTGGAGAGAGGAGTGCCAGGTCAGGTGTCGTCCTCGTCATCTGACCGTTGCTTTTAAACGGGGCGTTAATATAACTAAACTAAACTAAACCCGTAACTATCTAACGCCGTATCCGTGCATTTAAAGCACAAATACCAGTTCCTCCTGGACCGCGGTGGCCTGGTGATAAGATCTTGGCTTCAGAACCAGAGGGCTTTAGGTTCGAGACCCGATTCCACCAAAGAACTGTCGTGTAAGAGGGTCTATTGCACGTTAAACCCATTAGACCAAACGTTCTCCTGCTGGTGTGGAGAGAGAGGTGACAGCTCGGGTGTTGTACTCGTCATCTGATTGCAGTTCAAAATGACGAAGTCCGTCCCCAAATAACTCTAGTTTTGCTTTACAATGACACGTTACTATAACTAAACTAAACTGAGAATACTTGCACACAAACACTATTACAATTTCAATCTCAGTACCGATAAGGAATTTCACCTCATTAAAATGCTTTAAAAATATCATTGTTGACCTTACAATGATAATAAATAATTTAATATTCGCTTATCAATATATGGTGTGGCAGTGTCATTTACCCATTATCCATTTATTGTTTTATTTTCAAAATTGTTAAATGGAAGCTTTTCTTTTACTTAAGGTGTACGTACACACTTAAAGTTTTTTTTTTAATTTTAACTTTAAAAATTCAATTTTTTCACACTAGATCATTATTTACAAGTTAATATAACGAAACTAAACTAAAAGCTAAACTAAACCTTAAAACAATAAGAATATCATTGCATCCGCAGATAAACGCTTTTAAAAAAACTTTTTTATGTGAAAAACATTGATATATCAAATAATAATTTAATATTATAGAATTATATTTACATCTTTTGATTTTAATCAATGTATTTTTGAAAATTTTATCAATATTTTTCAAATAAAAATTGAATTATAGCGTAGTAAATGTGAGTGGGACTCTAGTGTGTCTTAGCAACTAGTATTTTAAGATCGAATTCACTACGGAATATATACAGGGTGCGTCAGAGAATCTTACTTATTTGAAAAAACTCCAGAGTGATGAGTTGTGTGGGTAGGGGGGGGTGATATGTAGGAGGAAGTTCCCAAATTTGTTTCTCCTTCTAGTCAATTGCCATCATGTTCTGGTCTAGATCACAGCGAACCTGCGCCGTCGAGAGCATCTTTTCTAACGGTCGCTCAATTGTTTACGCAATGTGCCTTCCGCGCTCGCTTTGAAATTCCTTCTCACAGACCCGTTCCTGGCCGTCCTTCGATGCTGTCGTGGGTTAACTCATTTCATGATTGTCGCTAAACCCAGAATTGGATATCAACGGACCATCAGAATTCCGGAAAATGGCGAAAGAGTGAGGCAGTCAGTTCTGCATTCGGCTCGCAAACACACAGCTGCTCTGGGAATTTCTGACACCACTGTTTGACGAATTCTCCATTAAGACCTTCAATTTCATCCCTATAAATTGTCTGTTGTGCAAGAATTAACTGAACGCATTTATTGCCCGTCAAAATGCATGTGAAATGCTGCTTGACAAACTGCCTGAAGACGCAGTCGTTTTTTTCGGTGACGAGGCTCACTTTGAAATCCCTGGTTTATAGGAAGGACACAAAGGACCATAGCTCACCTCAAGGAAACATTCACGACGCCATCGCCAACATACCGATTGATATGCTGCAGAGAGTGGACACGAACTTCAAAAATCGACTTAATAAGTGTATGCGCAATGGGGGTCGCCATTTAACCGATGTCATTTTAAGAACTGTATGAAAAAAAATTGGGATATTGTGTTTTGAAATAAAATAAAAAAGAATTAAAACAATAACTGAAGTACTTTTGTTTCTATTGACCTATCAAATAAGTAAGTTTCTCTGGCGCACCCTGTATTAGTATAGATATATAAGATTTTAAATTTATAATGATTTATTGCGTTGCATAGAGATGTGATGCCTAAATATGGTTGTCATTCATTATGATACATTTCATTCTATACTCCAAAAGATAATTTCAAATAGTTCGAAAATAATCGTGCAGCATGCGCACTCACGATGTGACGTTAGCCTAAGGGAACTTACCATCACCAAAATTCCTGAAATATAGCACTAAGTTTGCAACTGCCAACTAAAAGCAAAAGTTTTCTATTTTTAAAAATAATTCTCACATATATAATATTTTCACTTTATTTTTTGACAGAAACAAATTTACAATAAAATATCATATAGTAAGTGACATAAAACAGTAACAACTTTTCATAAATTTGAATCTTTTTCAGGTTCCAATTTCATTGAAACAACAACTTGTTAGTGTCGATCACTCTAAATTAATATTAATGCATTCAATACATAAAAGATGTTAGCAAACTGGATAGCCAAAAAGACAGACAAATCTGTATCACGCTTGCAAACATGAGCACATGATGAAAAAGTATATGAGCAAGAAGATATTCGTTCTCTAACGCCAAGGTGTAAAAGCAAATGGAAGCGCTATAACACTACATTTAAATGCTTGTTTCTTTTATTCAAAAGCACGAATGTAAGTTTCTTACAGAGAAACTCTAACAGCAAGATGTGCGTAATTATGATTATGAACGATATTAAAATTCTCCACAAATGAAACTGATGGTATATCTAAATATTTTATTTGGCATTTTAACCAATAAAGATGTTCATATATTAACATACACAAACTGTTTTTTAGGCAATGAGGAATTTTTGTACTTGTAGTAAGTATAAAACATTTTAAATATGATGCCAACAACAGAATGAATGCATTCAATTCGGCATAAAATTTATTCAGTGTCCTATAACTACAAAGAAAAATTTAAATTGTAAACTAGTTTTTGATTATATATATTTAATACTGCTGAAAGCAAAGCTTTAATTTTAGTTGATTGTCTTTTTTATTCAACAGCAATAATAATATTAATAAAAAATTTAAAAACACATAATATATAATGGTTTATATTCATTAAATTTCAATGTCGTACTATTTACTAGTTATGCAGACACAAAACATTTAACTATAGATTACAGTTACCAAGATTACATATAAAAAAGAACACAAAAAGCTGTATTCTGTATATTATAAAGTTTGTATTAGGAGTTGGAAAATTCACTAAAGATAATGATATTCATTTAAAAAAAATAACTTTTCTTTCATAAATATACATAAGAAGGAAGATAACAAATATATGATACATAACACTGATTTATAGAGAGAAAAAACAAAAATATTAATCCAAGTGTTTAATTAAGTCCAGTTATACAAATACTGGAAAAAAAAGGAATTTTTAAATTAAAAATGGAAAAAAAGACAGAACAAATAAATATAATTCATACTTTATGCAATTCATTAATTCAAATAAATGACAACTAATTTAAAAAAGCTCAGTTAAAGAAAAATACATGGATTCTAAACAGATACTGATTCTTAATGAATTTGTAAACAGTACACATCTTTTGTAATTGCAAAAATAGCTTGAAAAACATATAATAGATTTTGATTTTCTCCAAACCATATATATATGTAATCACAGATTAAAATAATCCATTCTAAAAGCTAATGTTACATAAACAATACAAACATCAAAATTTTTGAAACAATAAATACAAATAATACATGTTTGATACAAAATAATAAACTTTTATGACTTCCTTTTCTAAACTAGAATGCTGCATCTTTCTAAAATTATGTTAAGTTCTAGGCTCACAAAAGTCCCTTCAATGTTACGATGTTCTAGATCTATCAGGCTACTTAAAGTGAAGTTATGTATTATGCAGTCGTTTTTAACAATTCAAAATACAAACTATAACTGCAAAAATGTTTATTTCTTTTCAGATATTCAATGATTAATTTTAAAATTTTCGCCCTTAAATGAAATCAATCAAACTATTAAATGTGTGATCATTAAAAAATGATTTAAAGTCAGTAAAAATAATTTTAGTCAAAAATAACTAAAGATTGAAATAAAAACATTTTAATTACTGTAATCAAAAGAATATCAAGTGAAAATAATGATTAGAGCATAACTATATTTCTCATGTTTTATTATGACTCTTCATATTTAGCTTAATAAAATAAAATAGATTCATTATTTCTTTTATGAAGTGCTTACAAAACTGGTTTTACTTATACTTGTCTACAGATACTAATTTACTGTGCAACAAAAAAAAAAATCAATATGAAAACTACACCAGCACAAAGAAATTGCACAATATAGTAAGGTGTCATACAATACTGTACAATATGTGTATATACTGTATATTAACGAAGTATCGTAAAATTATTACAAAATGTGGTGGCAAGTAAACAGGATGATGTCTAACAGATTTAAGCAGAACTAAATGTGGCTTTGAAGAGTAAAGTAATTTTGTATCAACCTATATAGAGAGAAAAAAAAATTTTAAAAAAAGAAAAAAAGAACTTATTACTATTGAAATTAATATTGACTTTTACCTTATTTCAAAATTAACTAACGATTGTATTGAATAACTTTAATTAAACTAGCTTATTTAAGAAAGTTCTTCTATGTCTGCTTATTTTTCGTAAATCCAAAAGTTATACAAATATTTCGAAATTTAAAATTCAAGGGAATTCAGAAAATGCAGTTACTCAAAGTATTTTGATAATAAATACTTCAAGCAACTGCCCTTTTGAAAGTTTATTCTCCGAAAATATGCACAAATCTCCACCAATGAATTCAAGCACATACATTTGTACAATAAATCAAGTTTATAAGCCATACTTTAGATATGGTTGTTTAAAGCCTCTGGAGTTCAAAAATAGTAAAATACTTTCAACACTACAATCTAGATGATACAAGCACAGAAGAATGACACATACTTACATAGTCATACATAATTTTTATGCTCATAAATGCAGAGCCAGAATAAATATGGCAATTTAAACTTCCTGTGAATTACATTAATTACTCTACCAGCTACCAAAATTTCTATACCTGTAATAACACAATAACATCCACTCAGTGCTAACAAAACAGCTAAAAACACAACTATACAATGTGTTTTAATACACATTTTAGTGCATAAATTATTTCATGTTATTTACGTATATATACACATAAGTTTAATATTGTAAAAATTACCTATTTTTACATATCACAACACTGTCTCAAATCCATTTATAACAAAACATATACTCTAACAAAACAACCCACTTATAATCTATTGAAGCCTACATCTGCCTTATAACTTTTTCTCAAGTTGCAGCACACGAAAGAAAGCTTCTTAATTAAATTTTAAAAAATATAATTAACTAAATACTAAAAGTTACAAATGACACATGCATACAATGTGTATTATTTTACTTCCCCTTTATTCACATAAATTAAAAGAAAAGACTTTAAAAATAAGTTGTTATAAAGGAACAAGAAAATGACATTTAAGATTCACAACTTGGTTTTCTTTATAATTCAACAAATCATCAATATAACTACAATCAACAGCAAGTAAACAATAAAATGGGTACGAGAGAGACAGAAACTAAAGCGGATAAGGAAAACAATTCATAAACTGGCTCACTCATGGAAAAACAGTTGATCTTCGATAAAACATGTCTCCCCCCACACACCTTTCTTTTCTTTCCAAATTATTCATTACACTCCTTAAACAAAGGGAAATATTTATTCGTGAAAGTAACATTTCAATATTTTATTCCCTTTTTTTACAGTATTGTGGTCAAACACAGTTCTAGACAACAAAATTGTTTTTAAAAAATCTGTAGCTGAATATGGCTATCACAATAATCAGTGCACACTTAGTTGTGAAAATGATACGAAGGAAAAACTGTAGAATTCAATATCATTCAATTATATTATAACAAGCCATAATGATAATTATTTTATATTTTGAAACAAAGCCATCATAAACATAGATAATTGGAATCAATATGTGATTCCAATTTAAAAAGTTATCATAAGCATATATATATATAATAAATCACTGATACAAATCATAAAAGGATAAAAATCAAAATATATTTGCATTATTACTTGTCTTAAAACAGACATTATCCAAATATTGATAGTAAATGCAACATTTTCAGTAAAAAAATATTTTTTTAAGAAACTGAGCTTCATAAAAAAGTGAACTGACAAAATCCATTCATTTCTTAGATAAGTAAAATATCATTAATTGGAATAAGTAAAATAAGAATAATTAATTGAGCAATAAAAAGAATAATTTTGCAGTAAAAGTGTTTGAAATAATAAAAATATTGCAAAATTATTGCATAAAATAAAAAAACTTATCTAAAAAATGACAAAATTTAATTCTGAAAATAATGAAATTAACATTTTTAGAGAAATGTATAGTATCTAACGATAATTTTATTCCTTAATTATATATGAATACCATCATTATCTTTCTAATGCTATCCAAATGCTTGCCTTTAAACAAGCATCTATAATATAAAATAAAATTTATATCCCCCCCTTCCAAAAAGAAGAAAAAAAGACATCTAAATTTGGATATCAAATTTCTCTTATCTAAATTTACAATTCAAAGTATTTTATATTAAATCCTCACAAATACTTAGAATTGCATTTTTTTTATAAAATACAAGTATATATATTTAAAATATCTAAGGAAAATTATAGTATCTATTGCTAAAGATTTGCAGATAACTATAAAGCATTACAAACAGAAAATTAAAATTCACTTTAAAAATAATATGACAGTTTAAAAAATTGAAACAGTAATATTTATAAGCATTTTGATTTGTACTTGCATTCTTCAGAAGATATTAATGAATGATTTTGCCTAATTTGCAAGAATGCACAAACTCATCAAGTTACTGCATAAGTATAAAAAGTGGTATCTAAATAATTCATTTTATAATTATTATAAGAATGGAGTAATCAAAAAGCATAGGGACAGACAGCACTCATATGCAAGCAATCGACTAGAACCATAATGTTTTAAACAATAATCATTTTTTACAATTAGTTTTTAATAGAAATAATTAAAAGAATAAATCTCATAAAAATGAAGACATATACATTCCACAGAAAAGTACATTGCACAAACCGATATAGGAACAATTGATATCGAGGAATATAGCAAAAAACACCTCAAATAAATATTTGTAAATAAGCTAACCAAAATAGTTTGATACAATATCATATTTCTGTACTCTTAGCTTTCTTAAATATTCTTAGAAGACACACACACAAATTCAATACTTAGAAAATTAGCACTCAAGTTATATTAATTATAAAAAAAACAAATACAAATTAAATAATAAAGCAGTTACCAAAAGGAACCATCATAGAATATGGAACTAGATATACAGATAACTAGAAATTTTTCAATTCAACACCACATTTAAATACATTGAAATAATTATACCAACATGTTCTCTCTCAAAATTCCACATTAATCAATCATTAGATAGTAGATTTATTGCAAACAGCATGCATATTTCATTCGTAATGAAAATTACACTGCCTGTATATATATAAATGTAGGATTCAAGCCTGTATTATTTTAAAAAGCCTGAACTTGTTTTGAAGAAATAAGTATATTTGTTTGTAGTTTAAAAATATTCACCAATTCTAAAATTTTTCTATCTAATCACTAATTTGAATAAGGGGGAAAAGATACATTTTCTTATTTTAAGAATTAAAATGAAAACCACAGTTTAAATTTGCAAAATTAAACTTTTCATAAAAACACAAATATAGAAAGTTAAGTTTTAATTTATCAATTGTATATCATGTAACTTATATATGATTTTATTAGAATTTACATATACATATATTTTTATTTCAACAATTATATTAGTATGTATTATATATGAGTTAATCATACAAGATAACTCCATGTTGATTGTATTCTCTTGTCTTATAAATGCATGAACACAGGTAATCAATAATATATTGATACAGTTGCAATCAATGCAACAGTATTTTTTTAATTAACAGTGTTAAATTAATGTATTTAAAGTAAATTTATAGTAACAGTGTTAAACTACACAGTTATAGTTAAATATGCATTTAACTGCAAAAATCTTAAACATTAACAATACAACAATTCGTTTAATTTCAAATATTTTAATTATATACATTCAGTATACAATATATATAGAGATTCTACAGAAGAAACTATTATCTTTAGTAATTTAAAGACATCTACATAATATATTTTTAAATACATATGTATGTTAATTAAATAAAATAAATCTATAAAATTGGCATTGCATCAATATTTCATTTTAAATTGGTCAAATTCACATTTAATTAACAAAGATAAATGTGTGATATAAACTCTTTCAATAACACTGCAACATTTTATTTCCAAAAAAATTTAAATATTCTATTTTCTCTCAAAACAAATACATTTTTAGCATATAATTCATGAAAGCACTCTAATTTGTACAGATAATCTTTATCAGGAAAATGAACACAGATATTTGGCATTCCTTTTTTGAAATATTTTTGATGTACATTCAGTATTTGGATATGAATAAGAAAACCTCACATGTACATACAAGATGATTAAAAGAAGCATATAAACTAGTGAATAACAGTGTGACAAGGAAATATAAACAGACATAACAAATGTAGAGTAACATGTTTCGTTGTTCAGATTTTATGATATCTTTTTCATACCCAAACACTAATTTTTTTATGGCACCAATAAAATTAAGTATCAAAGAATCACATGTTTTGAGGAGAATAACAATATCACAGGTTATTACTAAATTTATTTGTTTGTTCATATAATCTCCATTTACGATTCTGTAGATTCCCTTTTCTCTCATTATATTAGCACATTACACTACACTCAAATGAATGTCAGTAGCATTCTCAGGGAACTATGACTTAGATTTAGAAGCTGATTTGATACTGTGAAGCTGGCATTAAATTTATAAGAATATCATCTATTATCATTTGTGAATAAAATCTTAAAAATAGTTTAACTCTGCAAGATAAAGTATATGTAAAAGATTTAAATAAGGTTGACAGTATTAAAAAAGAAACAGTGCAAGCTAAATAATTCATGACTAGAACAAAATGAGATCAAAACTTTTTTCATATATATCTAACAAATTCTTGTAAGTAAAGTGTTTTCACTAGAACAATATACTTTGGTATAAAGCACTTTAAAAATATTCCAGAATACAGAAATATAATCTAGTAACTGAAATTTGTAACTGTAAATAATGTATTAAGATTGGATTCGATATTAGCAAAATTTTGCTAACTTTGATTAAAATAAAGCTGAAGTTAATCCATACCTTACTTTAAAATAAGTTATGAGTCATTCAATCTAACTTTTTGATTAGATTTTGTCAAGAAATCCTCAAATGGCTTCACTATGCTGCCATAAAATTAACAAATAAAAAATTATGTTCTAACAGAATTTTAGTTTCTTTAACTTCACAATATCAAACCATAAATTGTCATCAAATTGCACATTTCTAAAATAGAACAAATGCTTTACATCTTACAACAGGGCAATAAAAGATCACATATCTAAATTGCAAATAATGGATTTCATAACACTAGCTGCTGCTAAAGCAGCATATGGTTGCCAATCTTTCTTTTTTGTTCCATCTTTATAATCTGAAATTCCCCGAATGAACACATAATCATCCTTCCGGTTACCAAATATGGATTCTACAACAGATCCAAAGCCCGTGTCAAAGGACATGATGCCATGATGATCAGCAAAAGCCAATCGCTTTGTGTCATCTTGCATAAGAATCTTGCCCGATCCAACAGCTCCAAAGTGAAGGACAGGCATTCCAGGTTTACGGGGATCAAATGCACCCTCCATTGGCTGAGGATGGCCAACATCTACTAAATCACCGCCTTCCACTGACATACAGTAAATTTTATCTGTATCAGGAGGAGGACGGCAAAAAGCAGCTTCCTTATCATTCAATTGTCGAAGACCTTCCTCAATAAAGTTTTCCCAGGGTCTATCACTCATGTCTAATATTCCTTTACGCCACAAATTGCAAGCAATGTTTTGCAATTTCAAACTAGTGGGGCACCATGTCTTGATGGAAATATGTTCTGGGGACAAGAAATCATTTTCTTCAGAATCAAAAGCACTCTTGAGAGCCTCACAGTACAGATATACATATGAATGTTGATTATCAGGAGGAGTAGAAATGACAACATCACCTAGCCTGACATGCTTGGTGTAATCATAGCAATGAGGAACACCTCCACCAACTCCAACAAGAAAAACATAATCCACTCTTGGAAAAGATCCTGAAAGAAAATGTACTTTTTAAATACCATGCAAAATAGAGATCTGAAATAAACATTCATGAAAATATTGCATTACACAACATAAAAATTAAATTTCATAACTTTTAGAATGCACAGTAAGCATTAAATGGTCACCCAGTCCTTCCTGATATGTTCAGTGAATCTGAATGACTGAAGCCTTGAACAGTAACACTAATAGTATGGTCAGTTATAAAATATAGCCATACACCAATCACTCATTATGGAAATATGTCCTTCATTGATGTTAACTTTCATAATAATTTCTGTATCCTCAGCAAAAGTGAAAATTGCATCAAGTCAAACCAGATCTCATTGATTTTTTAAAGTTACATAAGAAAAAATTATAAACATAAAAAAATTTCAGAAAAATTTAACAATCTCAATAAAAATTGCTAAGATCAGGTATTTCAAATCTCTACTTCAATGTAACACAGACAAACAAACTCATTAGTGGGTTTACTGGCTAAAAGCATGGTAACTCAAGGGACATCAATGGGTAGAAATGGCAATTTCTTTTTACAGACCTTACCTATAATCAGCACTATATAAAACTGCTAGACTAACATGGTTTTAGAAATGAATAATTTGCTACCAACAAGTTTGCTGCTTTCTGCCATAATTGTATTGTACTGGAACAAATTTATAAAATTTGAATCAGTTTCCCATGAATACTCTTTAATCAAACCTTTCTGCCCTCATAAACAAAACTGCTTAAAATGTGTTAACCTTTTAATTTTCTGATGGTACTTGAAAGTACCATTAAAATCTAGCTTATATCTTTACTATATAACTATTTTTGTTGATGATATTCTAAAGAGAATGCAGATATGTAACCCAAATAACATAAAGTTAATATAAGATAAAAATAGGATTTAAAAATATTTAATTAATAATTAAATTAATTAAGATATTTCTATTAATCACATTATTTCTTGCATCCCCTGGGATTATTCTGCAACAGAAAGTAAACTACTGGTGCAAAAATGAAGTTGAAAAATGGATGACAACATTATTCAGTAAATAAAGGGTTAAATAATTTTAATCAACATAGAGATCCTTATTTATTCTTCATTATGAATCTTTGATTCATAGACACAGTTAGGCTGAGAGAGATCAGTCATAATGCACAAAATTACATGCATAAATGAATTTAGTCACATACAGCCAGTGGGGTAAAAAGGGCTGGGTAGATAGAGAACATACCCTAGGTACAAAATCAACTTGTATTTAAAAGAAAAATAAATTTCTTGTAAGCTCAATTCTCCAGATTAAATAAAAAAAAGTTTTCAAAAAAAAGAGAGAAAACAAAAGTCTTTCAAAAGCACCAGCTTTTTCAGTTGAATCAGTTCAGTTCTGAATTTAATTTATAACAAAACTCTGAATAAATGGCTTTTTTTTTTTTTTTTTTTTGTAAGACAAAAATTGGAGATTTAAATCTAGGATTTATATGAAAAAGAAATAGCATTGCTTTTTGATTTTTGCAAAAGCTAAAAATGCTTGGCAACAGCATATCTAGAGATATTGTATAAATTCAATAAGGATTCATTAAAGTCTCAGAAAAGACATTTTTCAAGAACCTGAACAATAAAGCAGAATATTAAGAACTAGGTTTGAAAACCAAATCATGAATATTAGAAAGTATATTCTTGACAGATACAGTTAAGATACATATCTCACAGAAAAACAATTAATGATAAACAAAAAGGAATTAAAAATTATTATGTTAAAATAAAAATCTATGCCTTCCTTTTAGATGAAGTCGATTCAAAAACCTAACAGCAATCTGATAGTTTTATCACAATTATGTCATACATTCATAAAATGTACTGTGATGTAATATGTAGGCATCCCTTGATCTTGTTAGTCAACTAAAAATTTATGATATTCCACTTATATAGTTCTAATAAAAATCTTATTGCAAGCATCTTTTACACATCTTATATTTTATCTTTATTTCTGTCAGACAATATTTAAATCCTTTCAAATACTATCATGGAATTGTAACTCATTATTGCCAACATTAGCCTTGGTGGTAAAAAGAATTAATAAGGTCGACAATAAACAAATTCTTCTAACAGCATTCTCCATTCTTTTTACTTAATTTAATTTATATTCATAAAATAATCTATGAAAACAAAAGAAATTAGAACTGAAGATCGAAAAATGATTTGGGAAAAGAAATAAAAAAAGTCAGTAATTTCCTACAATTTTCCTACAATAATTTGCTAGATTTTTTACTCTCTTGATGCTATAATTGTGCAAGAAATTCATAGAATAAAAAAAAAAAAGAAATACAAAGCAAGTTAGAAATCTCATTTGGAACTAAAAAGATGCATATTGTGCTTGTGTGGAACTAAAAGATGCATGTATGTGTGTTTAAAAAAGTATTATTTAGCTAGAAAGAAAAATATTTGTTGGCAGATGAGATGAACTTTATAATTTATAAAGACTTCTTTTCTATATTGACAGTATCTATTAAATACTAAAAAGCATGATACTGGACTTCTAAAATTTGATACGTTAGGAAATCTAATAATTTTCGAGATTTAAAATTTCAATAACAGTGAAGGCCTTTTTAAGTACTTTATTTTTCTGCAAATGTTTGCACATTTACAATGAGCAAAAGTTAGTTAAGATTTGGAAATTGCAATGATGAAGTTTTTCAGAGCAATTAGTAATACTTTCTTGCAAAAATATATGCATTTGTTTCCATTCTTTTCTATGATAGATAATAAAATAATGCTACAATAAAGCAGATTTATTAACTAGAAAGCTCCATTGAATTTATGCATGAAATTTCAAAATAATTATGATAAATAAATAATAAATGTGACTGCTTTATACAATGGGTAAAAATGTGAGAAATTTAAAATGAAAATGAAAGAATAATTAATTTTGCACAACTTCAAATAGAAAGAATATGCAAAACATTGTGAAATTACTTCATTAAGTATACTTCGCAATGTTTAGTGCTTTTCTATCCACAATTTAGTTAATGAAGGCAAAGACAATCATATCAGTTAAGCAATGAAAATAATGAAAGGAATTTTCATAACAATTTTTTAATCTATTATGAAAGAACACTTTTCACAGTAAAAAAAACATCCAAACTGCACATCTTATATCTTTAAAGGAGTAAAGACTGAATTTATGCATTAACTTTAATTATATGCAATAAATTATTGTAAAATATACATAGGGCTAAAAATAAAGGACTTCTATTTGATTCCACACCATGATTGTTGTGAAATAAATGAAATAGTTTGTAAGTAGACATTAATTTTGAAGAACAAAAATTATATTTTTCAGTTTTTTCTTTCCGATAAGCATGACAGAAGAAATCAATTTGGTAGGAAGTATTTTAAAATAATTAAGAAATTAAATGCCATGATAAGATAGTCGAGATGAAAGGAGCTGATTTTTTTAAAAACCAATCTAGCAATTTTATTTATTATGAGAATCATTTTCTTAACCTAGCTGGTGTTCATTTAACCAAATATTTTTAGAAGGTTTCTTTGTGTTTTGTGCTTATTACACTTCTTGCTGGAGAAATATTAAATCAAGCTGAAGACAAGATGAAGTTTGAAGATAAAAGAACTGATTTTTTTTAAAGTGTTAAATATCAACTGTTCGAATTTCTGAATAATATGGTAGAGAATGCATGCAAAATTTCTAAAACCAAATTGGAAGTTTAAGCAAAGAATGCTGAATTATGAATTTGTTTTTTAGGGGGGTAACTTAAATCTGAAGCAATAAAGAGCAGTTTGAGCAAAGATGAAGAAAAAAAAATGTTTAATGACAGTTCTGAAGATGCTGGATCATCTGGAGGTAGGGTGGAAAAGATCATACAAAGTATTCATGATTGCATTCATATGGGAATTTTTCCTCCTCTCCTGTTTAATGAAATAGATTACTTTTGAATATGGCATCAACTACAGTGTGTTGCAACAAAGCAATAAAAAATTGCGGTGAATTTTACAATTGTGAATTTAATGGTCTGGGTGTTAAAGGCAAAATTCTTGATTTCAAAATTTAGCTATCAAGTCTGTTATTAAAAAAGGGGGGGGCACTTAAAAGACTTCTCCAATTCATTGTCAGCAATAGACATGAAAATTTATTTTCAACATCTGAATATCTAAATACAGACTTTTAAAAATAGCTACATCAATAATAAGCTGCAAAAGATTTTTCTAGCTATTTGTACTTTATTTAAATAATTAAAATAAAAATAAATAAAATTTTCAATGTAAGTTTAAATTTTTCAAACGAGTTTTAAAAAATTTGTTTGAAACATTCTATATTATATATTTATATAAGGACGGTTAATATACATTGATCATAGTGAAATTATATACATTAAATCAAATTGATTCAAAAACATTTTATACATAATTATTTAATTGTATTTTTTACTATAAAGGTATAAAGAAATAAAGTTCACATTTGGAAAAACAAGGAGGGATGTAATTTTAATATTTGCCCAGAGTGCCATTTCATGCAAGAATGTAGCTATAGCTATAAGGTTTATACTATACCTAGAAGGCGTGTTGTTGTACTCCCAGCAGCTATCATGGCACCTCTGGCCATACCTGTAGCGGGAAGTTTTGTTGAAACAACTCTGTGAGGACCTATATTACCCAAGGTATATACATTTGATTCTCCTGAAATAATGTAGAGATTTTACAAAGTTGTACAATTGTAACATTCTAATAAACAATACATTAGTCACAATATCTATTAGATATGATATACAGTATAGTATAAGTTTTTAAACAACAATTCACTAATTGTGACAAATTACAAAATTTTAACTGCAATCTTGCAAACCAAAATTAAATATTATTTAAACATTTAATCGACAAAATTTTGTGTGTTTTATGGTGAAACTATACAGCAATCCTAACTCTAAACAAGGTTTCACTAACAAAGAATTAAACCAGTAATAATAAAAATAATGATACCTTCAGTTTTAAATTTCACAAAGGTTTCTTTATTGTCAATCATTGCATCCACAGCTAACTTTTCAGAGTATTGAGCTGTAATAATGGCAATTACAGGTTGTTTGGATTGAGCAACCATGGGCATTTGCTTTACCATTTTCACATCTGTAAACAAAATGGCACATTTATTTTTCAAAGATCTAATTATTTTTCATTGTTAGAAAACTAATGGACTCTCTTTTAATAAACAATAGTAATAATGTCTATTCATATAAAAAAATGCTGAAATAAGAAATATACAATTAGGTAATATCTTGAATCTATAAGCAGTAAGAAAAAAAATTATATATAAATATCAAGTTTTTGCAAGTTTCATCACAATTCTTTAAAAAACTACAGGTAGCATGTAACAGTATTTTGCAGTTAAATTGATATTTTTTATTACATAGTTTTTAGAAGAATGTAACAAGTAAAATATCAAGAGTAATAAAGATTTTAATCATTGCAATTTATAAACAAAGTACATATTACAACACAAGATGTAGAAATTTTATGCTAATAACTAGCTGTGTTTATAAAAAGATTCTTTTTATCCTCAAACTTTATTACAATACACAACAATATATCTTTTAAGCATACACATTGAATCAGTAAAAGGATAATATAATATAATAAATATATAATTTTTCATTCAAATAAACACAATAATCGAGATTTAGAATGTCTGAAATTCTATGACTGCATTGCACGCACTTTATTAAAATAACCTCTATAATTATCCCATTAAAAAAATTCGACAAGATAATACAATTAATTTAAAAATAGTCATGCTATAAAAACACCAAAAAAGTTAGTAATTCTGTACATGCACTGTATTATACAAATAATTTTTAAATGTTGACTTTCATCCAAATAGTTTATAAAAGGTTTTCAAATAAATATCAAACAATTTTTCTACATTAATCCTCTTCTTAAAGCAATTTTTTAAATTCTAAACTTTTTTTATGCAAACAGCTCCACTTCCCCTTTTTTTAAATCTAAGAATTGTTGGATCATTCCTGAAGCATAATACATATTTTCATGTTAGAGATTAGGATGCATTATCACACATTTTGAAAATACACAATGTAGACAAGAAGTGTGCACGCATGCAAAGGAGTTTTTGTTGTTGTTTCTTAGGTGCCTAATAACTTACATTTTTCTTGTTAAGAATGCTAATAACTTCTATGATTTGACGAAGACATCTTTAGGGCTAAATATTGCAATTTTTTCTTTAAAACAAATTTAAAGAACAATTTCCAAATTCAATTATCTGTTCAATTCTCTTGTTTCCACTATAGTGATATAGTCTAAAACTACTATACAAAAAACATGCAACAAGCAGTATGTGAAATGTTAGATCAGTAAAGTTTAGTTTAAAACAAGAGAAATAATTCACTTTTCTAAAGATACTTGCTGTTCCAGTTGTCCCTCAGTAGAAATTTTTATGTCATAAAGTGAACAAAATTAATTTCTTTTTTTTTTTTTTGTAATTATAACTTAAAAACTTTTACAATGTCTTATTTAAATGATTATGAAATGTTTTTTTTTTTATGAAGAAGGCTGTTTCCGATTAACTAGTAAAGATTTTTATTGATAAAATTTATTCTAAAGTGAAATGAAGAATTTCTTTTTTCCCCCTCCTGTCGTTCCATTGAAAAAAAAAAATTTTTTTTAACTTCCAGATTCTAGAATAAAATAATTACTAGACACTTTTACTTTTTTAAAAAAAACTTTAATACAAATAGGTAGAAATTTTGTTCGCTAAACAGAAAATTATCGAATTCAATTTCTAAATTCTTTTTTAACTTTAGCCACCATTCTTATGTCAATATTTAAGGATGATAATGATCTTAGAAACATTCAATTAATCAAAGCATATTCTCACATGAATGTAAAGCCTTTATATATCTATAGAGAGAGAAAGGCTGCAAGATTATCAGGATAACACAAAGTAAACAAATTTCAATTTCTTTTAATCCTAAGCTGAGTTTATTAAATAGTAAAGCATCTGTTATTAATTTTTGAAAGTTAAAGCATAAATTATACGAGACATTTATTATTTAGTGAATGTTCCGGTGTAAATCTAAAAACTTTCTGAACATTCTTCAAAGCAAATAATAGACAAGAATCCACAGCTGTTAGAAAAATTACCACTAATGTTGTCACAGGCAACACTTTAGATATTAAAACAAAACAAAATCTTTCAATCATTAGTTCATGAGGCAAAATGATGCATTGAAAACATGCTACATGCCTCGCATTTAGTTTACCTTCATTTGCATACTGAGATATATCTCTCAACTGTTCTCGAATATTTCTCAACAATGCAGGATAATCATTTTCTGTAGAATAAGCAGTAATTGGACATTTTAATTACAGTTCTAGCATTCTAACACAGCAGTATAGTTACATTTTTTTTTTTACAAAAATTTAACTTTTACATGCACGAATAATAATTCCAATACTTAATGTTAATTTAATACAAAATTCCTGCTATTATCTGATTTCACCTTATTAAATACTAAAATTCGAAATTTTCTAACAGCCAAAAAATGTTTAAAAAAGGTAGGTATCTTAAAAATCTAGATAATAAATGTAAAATAACAAAAAAATAACTAATGTAAAACATTGTATACATAATAAAACCCTAATGAAAGTATATTTTATTAAAAATAAATTGGTTCAAATACTTGAAGGTGAGAAAACTTTTTATTAAAATATGTTAGTACAGATGAAAATCAAACTCAATCTTTAAATAATGCATAAATCTGATCTGTTAAAGAATTCTTTTGATTCTGAACCAACAAACAAGCTGTCTCATCACATTAAACACGAAAACAAACAATACCTCATAAAAAGTTGGTTTTTTTTAAGCAGGATCATGAATTATGGTTATCAAATCAAGCTCTTTGAATTGGACTCTTTATTTTTGACAAGAAATATACTTTACATTTTTATGATTTAAAAACTTACACACAAACACACACATATATTCAACTTTATGGTTTTAAAAAAAATCACAATTTTCTTAAAACAGAAAAGAGCCAGCCATAGTCATATACGATTTTGATTTTAGTAAAATACATTCATTTAACAAATTATCACATTTAAATTAATAAACATTCATTTGTGTGAAAAAAAAAAACTGAAAACAGGCAGAAACTAAAAATAACGTAAATTTTTACATCTTTATTTTAATAGAAAATTTGGAAAAATAATTAATTACTGAAAAAAATTTCAGTATGTTCATAAATTACTAGCATTTATTAATTTTCCACAATATTACAACAGAAATCAGAGTTATAATTAGAATTTGATAAAAAACACATTTATTTTTTTTAATATTCAAAACTGAAAAAAAAAAAAAAAAATCCATGTCTCATAATGTATTCCATATATTTTTCTAAATATTTATAAACACCAAATAAAAATAGAAAAGAATAAGGCAAAGAAATTAAAGACTTACCAGTATCATTCTTTGTGGTTCTCATATAATTTCCATTACTTAAACATTTAACCAGTCCTCTTGATTGTAATGCCATGAGATGTTCTTGAGTTGCTTCTTCAGTTATATTGGAAGACCTTGTATATAAGAAAAATACATTTTAAATGCAATATTTCATACAAGAAATCAAGCACTGGTGTTTAAATTAATCTTTGCTAGAATGCAATATTCAAAATCACTTTAAAACTACTATTCTTCATACATATTAATAGATAATCTATTTTACTTCAGAAAAATTCCTAGAAAAAATAATTATATATTTCAAAAATATATAATTAATATAAGAAAGAAAATAAGAAATATTTGGATTTGTATAAAAAGATTAATTAATTATATAAAAAATAATTAAGAATTCTGTAATTAATTTTTAACAAAAATTTTAAATTGGTCTTCTTTTTTGGATATAAAATATGTAGAAATATAAATATCTCAGAGTATTCACAAAAAAGATTCATCATGTCTTTGTGATTATTACAAAAAGTAAAACAATTTACCAGATACATGTTATTCATAACTAAGTTTTAATTAAAATATACAATTATTTAAATGAATTACAGAAAAAAAGAAAAGGATTATCAATCAGAGAAAATAAATCAAATCAAAAATTTTCAAGGTAATACCTACTTTGCAATATTTGCAACTGACATAGAATTAGGATATACAGCTTCAATGATGTCTAATACTTTTTCTTGATCAGCTGTTAGTTTAGAACTAGTGATTTTTGCTTCCACAGATGTTGCTTGAATTTCAAAATAAACATTATTATTAAATTTAATGAAAGTATATCAAAATGAACATATCATTTGATATACATATATACATAAATATTTAACAGAATTAAAATAAATTATAAATCATTAATATAAATGAATTTAACATATTTTTGAAAAAAACCTGTTAGTAGACAGTTGAAAAGTCATAATTTATAAACATCCATTACATTAAGTCACTATTTATAAGGTAATTGGTAAGGTTACACAGGAAAATCTTTATAATTTCCTTGCCAATAACAATCAGCAATTTTACATTAAATTCTTAACAAACCTAAAAGAGTTAACATAATGATTGTAAAGAAAATATATTCAATAATTCAACTATACAAGGACTTAAGAATTTTGTTAACAATTTACAATTTATTTTGTAATATTAATTTCATTATTTTAAGTGATATTTCATTTGAACATAATTTTAACATAAATGAATTGGGTAGTTAGTGGTATAATGATAGGAGATGTAAGACTCAGGATCACCTCAGTTTTATGACTGAAAAATTAAATTTGTGTTTACTTCACTTTTCAAAGCTAAGCATCATATGGGTAGAGCAGAGAGATAATACAGGAGCACACTATTTACTCAAATTATGCATCTACCAACAATGTCTATTCTAATAATTTGTATTCTAATAATTTGTTTATTTCCATTAAATTTCATAAAATTAGTTCAGCATAAACTAATTCATAAAATTTTTAAATAGTTGCAGAATTTTTAGCATTTCTAATAATTTTTAATATTAAAAATATACTTTAATCTATTATATTAGTTACCTTTGGCAAACAGCTTTTTCAACTAGATTACAATTTATTTCCTTTAAAACCTGCTAAACCATGAAAGCAGAATCATCATTTTGTACATATATAATGTAATTTGATATGAATGGAAAAGTATATTTTTAGTCAATCATTATGCTACTTATTGCTGTGACTGCAAATTAACAAGTGAATATAGTACATCATAAAAACAGAAATGAAAATACTAGCATGGTGTTAATGTCTTATAAATTATTATATATATATATATATATATATATATATATATATATATATATAGTTTAATTTTAAGAGTGTTTAAATCTCATGAATAAATGCCATGATAAATGAATTTGAATTTCTCATAACATTAAAAACGATGTTCCAGGAGTTCTTGATCACCATTCTTAGAGCTTTGTTCAAATGGCATAGTTATGGATTATTAAACCAAAAACTTGATTTTCTACTTTGCTTAAAGAACCAGTAGTAAATACTTGTTCTATAAGCAGCACAAATTAGTCAAATTTAACTTTAATTTATCATACTATCAAATAGTTTATTACATTGAAAATTTTTATCAAAAATAATGAAATAAATTGTCTAGAAGTGAAAATGACATCAATAAAAAGGGTTTGTATGTATGTATGTATAGGTGTGTGAAATATTAGTTTTGTAAGTTTCATCAATTGTCATGGTAATACATAATAATTACACATCAGAGGATAGTGAAAATAATTTCATCCTAGATTTATCTTTCAGATTGATGTTATTTGATTCAGTTAATAATATTCTTGATTTCTTTTACATTTTCTTTCCATTGACTAAATGGTGGTTTTTTTTTTTTTTTTTTTTTTTGTCATCATTAAGGTAACAAGCTACAACTGATGAATTCATTTTTAGTGATGACTGAAGTGTTGATTAAATACAGCAATAAAAACATCTCTATTTACATTTGACTGAAGCCATTTGATAAGTAATGAGTGTGATTTCTGTGCCATGTGTGTTGGTATTTCATACACAGAGATTCTTAAAAATACACCTCAAATCTTTTCTAATATTCCTAAAAATGTTCAATAGATTTCATACCAAAAATGCTTAAATATTAACAAAAAACAAAATGAAATCAAGCTTTAATACAACATCAAATTTATAAAAAAATATTTAATAAATTGATATACTTTCATAAAATAAATTCACAAAATAATCTAATAATGGAAGTGCATTTAAAACATTTTTTCTAATAAAAAACTAGAAACTGTATTTTTTCATTATGCCAGTGTTTAAAGCAAAGTTTCAAAATATTGAAAATTTTAAATAATTACAGCACTTGCATAGATAGCCAAAGAATTTTGGTGATATTTCAATTAATCCCCAAGAACCAAACATAATCTTCACTTTGATTTCATAAATTCGCAATTTCCTTTATTATTTATGTATGTATTAGAAACTAGCAATATATTTATGAATTTCTAATATTGCCGAGTTTCATTAATAAGTGAATATTATATAATCCTTCAGTATAAAATTAAATTATATCTTTTTCACATAAAGAATTATTCTTAATGAATATGTAGAATCCAAAGTTTAATTTTAAATTCAACACATAAGTTTAAGAACATTCATACCTGGAGAGGGAGGCGTAATCTTGATTTCTTCCTGTTTCTTCATTTCAACTTCAACTTTTTGTATTACAGGATAATTTAATTGCATGAGTTTCAGAATTTTCTTTATAAATGCAACAGAATCTATAAATATATATATAAAATTTAATCATGAAGTAAACATTCTCTTAATCATGAATAAAGGTATAAACTGGGCATTGAATTTCAATCAAATACAAAAATTCTGATTTAAGAATGCAAAATTACATTCTAACAAACTTTTCAGTAAATATATTCTGTCTAATTTTAATAATGCAAAGGCAACAAAACATTATAAGCTCCATTCAAAAAGAAGTTCTTAAGTATATACATAAATAAAGTAAACAATTTGCAAAACTTTCCTTAAATAAAAAAACAATTTTACCTCTTGGGCGATCCCCACAAGAAATAAGTTCTGTTAAAAAAGATTCTGCATTCTCAATTTTTTCCTGATCTTGAACATTTTTAAACCAAAATTTTAACTGCCAGTTTTCCTAAAAGTCAGAAATTTTTAGTTAATCATACATAAAATAAAAGATACAAAAAAAAAGTTAGAGAATAATATAAATAATACCTGTTCATGTCTATTACTAGAGGAACTTCTCAACATTACTTTAAATCCCAAAACCAATTCTGGAGGTTTAGAAGCACTTTTACCTTATAAAAAAAAAGTTATAATTATAGTTGAATACATATGTGCAATAACAAAAGGATTTTCAAAGTAATAAATTAAAGAATTTTTTTAATGAAAAAGAGTATCTTTTTCAAAATCAAAAATTAAGAATGCTTTCAAGAAAAATTGCATATCAATTGCAGCAAATATATATTTTTTAAAGTTTACCGATAAATTCAAAGCAATTATTTTGAAAACGAAGCAATATTCAGTTGCTATTATAGAAACGACTGAAATAAAAAATTAAAAAATTCCTGTATTTTCAGTTTGTATACAAATAACCCTTAAGAAAATAATTAATTTACAAGAGTAAAGAATATAAATTAAATAAATATGAATGCTAAATTAAATTTCATTCATAAAAAGATATAAATTATTTTATTTCAATTAATTCAATTAACTCTTTAAAAAAATTCTGTTTATTTCTTTCATTATTAATAGGTTTTCATATTCCAAATACAAATAATTTTCAGTAAACAGGTTTCTCAGTTGAATCTTATCATTCAGATATATAATTGATGATGTAATATTTTTGAATTAATACATGTGCTTAAAATAGAAATATAATAAATGATTAAAAAAAAACTATTTTATTTTCCCTCATATTACCCACAGGTCAGGAGGAACAAACTTTTTTATAATTATATTAGAAAGTAGTTCATATATATAATGCAGGAAATGGAAATGAAAATCATATGCTAGGAAAAACTGGAAATGAAAATGTGATATGCAAGCGCAAAGTGTTGAATAATGATATTTCATTGATGAAATAATTCATTTGACAATCAACATGTTTGCACAGAATATTGGTTTTCCTGAATATTAAACTAAAAATATAAAATATGTATCCATATTAATTTTATTTTTTTATTTGAGTTTAACAGAATTTGAAATTCATGCAAAAATGAATAATTTTTCCTCAGCTGCCATCAAAATAAAGTTTCTTAAGTGATGTTTCAAGAAATATCACTTAAGTTTCTTGTACATAATCAAATTTGGCACAACAAAAAAAAGTACAGGCAAGGAAAATTGTAAAATATACCTTCAATTTGAAATATGAAAAAGAAATTTAACTTAAAAATAAATGGATCATGAAAAATATTAAAGAATAATTTTAAAAGAATTAATTACCAGAATGTCTCAAATAATAAATTTTATTTTGTTTTTTCTTAGTTTAAATGTCCATAAAAATAAACCTGATTATAATAACACAGAAATTAAATTAAAATCTGTTTTAACAGGGATTTAATTAAAAATTTGTGATTAAAATTCAAATGCCTATTAACACTTTATACAACTTTTCGATTTGAACCTTGTGCAAGGAAGTATCTTACAAAGCAAAATTAATTAAATGAAATAAAATTCCTTCATTCAATGGACTTAATTAAGATAATATTTTGAAATGTGTTTATGATAATTAGAATAATAGGAAATTTATTTTAGAGTAAATGCATAAATTTATTTTTAAAAATGGTTCAAAAAGGAAAGCTATTAAATAATTTAAGGGAAAAAAAACATTTTGACTTTTATTTAAATAATGCATAGTGCAAGAAATAATTCAAAATATTTAAAATGTTCTAAAATTAGGGGAAATATTTACCAAAATTAAGCCATCATTAAAAATAATTTCTTTATAATTTTAAAATAACATTTTTTGGTGCTGGGGAAGGGAGGGAGATAACATTTTCAGAATGTATGAAATTTGCTTCAGAAAGGATGTTATTTAGTGTTATTTGTGATCGTTATTTAGTGGGAAACTAAGCATGCACAAATACAATGTATATCAAAATTCAACCAAGAAAGATTGAAGGATGCTTTTTAGTTATCTGTCCCATGCTATCTTTTGAACATTACAACTAAAGTAATTAAATTTAAATTCATGAATAATACATTGTACAAAGGGACAAAATCACTAAGGCCTTCAATAGTGAATCATTCAGTTGAACGAGATTAGATGACGATTTTTTGTAGAAAGGTTTCCACCTTTCTACATAACTAAAATCAAACTTACATAAGTTATCATCAAATAACTTTAGGCAGATAACTGGAGAGTGTTTTAGAACTTAAAAGTTTGAATTTCATGCAGATACTGTAAGGCAATTTATAAATGTCTATAAATGATTACTGTAAGGTAATTTATATATATTTATGTCTAAAATTCCTACCATAATTACTATGAATTTTAAAGCACTAGGTATACACACATATACAAATATATATATATATTTTAATTTTCTAAATACATAAAAAATAATTAAAAATTGTGAATATCAAAGAGATATTTTTATTACCTCCCCTTGGTTCTTTAAATATAACAATGCCTTTATGATCCCCTCCCCCACTATGAATAACATTATTCTGGTCCAGTTCTGATGCTTTTAATCTCTCCATCATAACTGTGGTATGGTTTTGACTCCGCTTGGTAGGAGTCATTGCAATTTGTTCTGAAAAGAAAAAGGAAAATAAATTCTTAATATTTGCTTTAAATTTTATCGATAGCACACACACAAAAAAAAAAACTCTACATTTAATAATTAAAAAAAAACTGATATACAATATTATTTAATTCATAGATTAATTATTTATTTCATTTAAATGATCTCTTTCACATGAAATATATAAAAACTGGTCTCCTTCATGAATTGGAATATTTGATCCCAAAATTGAAAATAAATATCTTATCAACTTTCATTCTCTAATTTTCATCAGAATAGTTACCTTGGAGCTAAAACTAGAATATAACCAATGTGACTGTTGCCATAAGCATAAATTTAAAGGAAAGAAAAGGTATATATATATATATATATATATATATATAAAGCAGAGTTAAAAATGAGTGAACACATTTTCAAATACTTGAATTTCACTTTTAATCTTCCCCAGGAGGCATAATTTATGTACAAGCAAATGAGGCACATTAACACAGAATAACAGAATAGTGAAAAAAAGGAAAAGCATAAATCAATAAAAGAAGAAGATGATGAAAAGGACATAAATATTTATCCCTGGTCTGATTGGGATTGTGTTACATGTGTCAATTTAGATAGGGAGAATTTAAGTGTCTTTTAGAATAATGTGTTAAATTGACAATTTTTTATCAAATGGATTGTGAAAAACCACTGACGTAAGCATCTTTACAGTTTCTGTTTCAATAATTAAATTTTAAAAAAGTTGGAATTGGATCATGAAATAAAAGAACATTTTAAAATGCTTCTAAATGTGGGTTAAATTAAAATAAAAATTTGGAAATTAATTTTGATTTAAATTTATATATATATATATATATATATATATATATATATATATATATATAT
>JAPMOQ010057461.1:0-32151 GCA_026543055.1 Argiope trifasciata | reverse complement strand
ATATATATATATATATATATATATATATATATATATATATATATATAACATAATAGTGCAACCAACATGTTAAAAAAAAAAGACTTATTCTAAATCTTTTGTTTAAAAAAATTCACTCTCAAAAAAGAAATTTTGTAAACAGAAGAAAATTTGACTTATTTAATGAACAAGCAACAAGTTTAATATATTCAACATTAAAATCCACTATAAATATTTATGTAAGTGAATATGTTTCATTTTGATACAATACAATAACCAAGACTGCAGAAACAAAACTGATATTTTATGTTGCAAAAACTTTGATTGAATGTAACCCTTAAGCAGCAATAATTCACATGTTGTGATTTCCCTATTTCTTATTTAATGTAAAATACTGATACTTGGCTGGGAAAAAATATACTACACAGAACCTGTTGCTCACTAAGAGTGGTCAATCATTACATTTAACTGCAATTGAGCATATATGCTTTGCATACCTGGTAGAGCAAGGATTGTCTTAAGCAAAACAAGACATAAAAAATAATACACTGTAATCTGTTACTGCAAATAAAATGCAATGTTTTTTAATTAAATAGGTTTTTTGTAAAAAAATTTATTTCTACTTTTAAAGAATTAAGCACTTTGGCAATATTATTTAATTTCTCAATTTTAAGAAGAAAAAAATAACATAGAAATCTCATGATACAAATTTGCTTTTCATGAATTCTGAATTTGTACTATTGTATTAAAAAGGCAGACAAAATGCAAATATTTTAAATAATATGACTTATTCAGAAGCATGGGTCTTGTGTGTGTGAGCATGTTTTCCCTACTGATTACAAAGCTTAACATTTTGTAATGTTTCATTAAAAAGTTTTACAGATCAAAATTTCAGATTTAATTTCTACCGATTGTAAATCAGTAAAACTTTTGTTGATTACGGAAATTTTAATTCATGGTTATTCTCTGAGCCTTCAATAAAAAATTATTTATTCTTCAATATATTATGTTTCCATTTCCTTAAAATAAAAACTGATAACTTTTTATGCCAAACTAATCAGTGAAATATCAACAAAGTAACAATTTATCAATCATTCAACAGGTAAATAAGTACTTGTTAAAAATTTCACAGCAAACTAAAGATTAGTTAAAAACATAAAAACAAAATAATTTACAAACGAATTCCTGTTTTTCAAATAGGTTGTAAAGCATTATCGGATATTAAGAATACAATTAAATCAAAACTACAAGATTTCTTTTTTATATAAAAAAAATCTGAAATTAAAGCTTATATGCTCATAAAAATTAAATATACTAAAGGTTGAAAAATTAAAATAGTAATTTCCTATTACTATTTAATAGCAAAATAAATATAAATACTTCATAAAGTATACTTATTACACCCTTTATAATTATGCAGCAGTTCCCATATATTTAATCCTTAGAAAAATTGTTATTTTTGCTAAAATTTGGATAATTTTAAAAATATTCCATGAATAAATAAGGGAATCTTTATATACTTTCTGTAAAGATATAGATATACCTTAAATCTTTTTTTGGAAATTATGACCAAGAATTTTTTTCAAACATAATAAATCCGGAATATCATATAACATTATAATTGAAATTGTACATAAAACATAAAAGAGAAACTTTATAATTATTACACCTCCACCTAATTCTAAGCACATGGATCTTCTTTTGTTATTATTCAACCTCATTAACTGAAATAATAAAATGAAACTGAATCAAATTACTATTAGCCAATTAGTAATAAAAACAAATCTATACTTAAAAATCTCGATTAGCAGCATTTTAGATGTCGTTTATAAATATACATACCGTCGTTATACATAGTATAATGATATTTGGAGCAACAGATAGAAAATTTAGGAAAATAATTATAAATTAAATTATAACACTCCTCGAAATCTATACAGCAAGATTTCCATATCACCAGTCTGTTTATCTAAATACTTGAAATGACGACATTCCGAAAATCAAAACATACATTGAAATTACAGATACAGTCAGCGCTAAGATGTAAAAGGTATTATCAATATTTAAAAAAAAAAAAAAAATAGCATTGATTTATATTCTATATTGCTCTGGACATTATTTTAATTTGCTAATTGCGTTGCAATTTGGAACAGAGTTATTATTTCTCAATTACATTTATTTTAAAATAAATATAATATCCTATTACACTCTAACTTAGGAGTATAATAGTATAATAGGATTGTAATTTACGTTATTGGAAAAGGTAATAGAAAAACTTTAAACAACAATTAGAAGAATATATATGTGTGTGTTCTTTTGACCATTGTGAACTAAGAACTGAAAAGTTCCTGTCTCAAACTTATCCTCTCCTTGTAAAAAATTCGAAAATATCACACCGTAAAATGAAACTTCAGTAGTACATAATATAACACGCCGGCGTCCTGGCATAGGGGTAACGTGTCTTCCCCATGTTCTGGCCTGGGCGTCCCGGTTCGGGCATGGCTGTTCTGTGTTCTATCAGTAAACTGTATGAATGTGTGTCCTGTAAAGAGGGGTTGTGCAAAGCGAATGTGTGTGTCACCTTCATGTGAGCTAGAAGTCAGACTTCTGCCCTCTGGGTGCTTAGGTGTCTTTACCCTCAGAAGCAACTGAACTCACTTTCCATGGAAACACGGACACGACATCATCATCATCATGAATATAACATATTGTAAAATTTAGGAAAACAGTATAGTGTTATATTGTTTTACAATACTGAAATAGAGTAAAATAAAAATGCAAGACTTTTGTTAAATTGGCCAATATTGGATTCCAATTATCTGTATTATTTTGCAATGAGCATTCCTAAATGAAAAATTATTATAGTTAATATTTCAGAAGAAAATCACAAATTCCTTGAATTATTGAGAAATTACTAATATTTTTAAGGAAGAATTATATTTTTATTAATGATCAAAAAAGTGCAATGTTTATTGAATATTGTTATTTATTCAACAATTTTCTTTGTATAGCTATATAATGTTGTTCAATGTTTCATAAATATTTAAAAATAATGTGGGTTTACTGGGAATGGGATTTTCTGCCAACTAAAGGTCTTATCATACGGTGAAATTTCGCCAGCACTTTTCCATTTCTACCCTCGAAAACCGGTCAAGCAAGTTTCATAATCGACAACTTTTTCTAACTTGTTCGAAAATGTCGTCGGAAATATTGTCCGCAAACGAAATTCAACCAATCATATGAAACTTTGAAGCGACGTTACTTTCGCTGTCGTTTGCTGACGAAAATTGCCGAAGATATTTTGCCGTGTGATAAGGCCTTAACAATACCAGAAACACAACAGTATTAAAATATTTCTGAAACAGAGCTCTTTTCAATATAACAGTGATGTGCAAACTGAAGGTCACTCTCCCCGCAAGGGCCACGAAAAAAAATTTAGAGTGGGGGGGGGGTGTGCAAAATTTAAATTTATGGAAAATCTACAATTATTCATTTTAAAAAACTGAAATAATACAAGTGAAGAAACTGTGGGAGGATGAAATGTGCTCTCGGAATAGAACCTGGGACCTTTGGGTTTGTAAACCAGTAACATACCACAGGACAAAAGCATGCTCATATCCCGTAGATGTTACCTGTCTTATTAAGATATCACCACAGACTCACCCACCAGTGAGCTAGACGAACGATATGCATTGTTGTTGAGTGGTGATTAATTGGTTGTTGAGTGAGAGGTTGCTGCTGTGTCTAGTGAACCGTACCCAATTTTGTTTGGCGAGCGTAGAGCTTTTTAGTTACGCCAAGCGTTATGGCGAGCGTGCGTGAATTGTTGCGTTAAGTGAGTCTGACGACTTTGGTTGCGGGTAGATGGCGCCACACATCAGTTGCTAGAAGGTTGAAGGTAAAGGTTCATCACGTCCGAGGTCACCACTATGGGAGGATGAAATGTGCTCTCGGAATAGAGCCTGGGACCTTTGGGTTTGCAAGCCAGTAACATACCACATGACAAAAGCATGCTCATCTCCCATAGATGTTATCTGTCTTATTAAGATATCACCACAAAACCTCCAAGTTCCCATAACAAAACGATACCTCTGGGGGTACTGAATCAGGGATGAGTCGGTCTCTGATTTGGATCTAAATTCCGACTTGCTGATGGATGAATGAATGTATTAATGAATTCGACCACCCCCTAAAAAGGGTTGTGTCGTGTGTGTGTGCTAGAAGTCAGACTTCTGCCCTCTGGGTGCTCAGGGGTCTTTACCCTCAGAAGCTACTGCACCCCCTTTCCGTACAAAACACGGACACGACAACAACCACAAAACTAACGATTATTATTTTAAGAACCTGATATTCGCAATCGTTATCAAAGGGCTCCAAACCCCCTTTATTATGCATAGTGTTCCGCAATTTAAACGGCATCAATTATGCATGGAAAAAATATGGTAACGATTTGAAAGCAAGGCCATTATCAAGAAATACCGTTTCTCACCGAATTTCCGCCATATCATGTAATATAGTATCGGTTCTGTTACATCGAATACGGAAATCTGTATTTGCTCTATAACGACGAAACAACTGACATTACTAAAGCGTCTTAATTAATTGTTTATGTGATAAATGTTTTTGAAGAAGACATACCGGAAAAATTTTTATGTTGTAAAAAGTTAGAAGATAGAGCAATTGGAGAGAAAATATTTGAAATTATTAATAAACATTTTGAGGAAAATGACTTGCTTGGATCCACTGTGTCGTGGTTTGCACTGATGGTGAGATGGTATTACCAGGTTGTAACAAAGAACTAAGAGGGTTTATAATGAAAACCACTTCCAATATAGTATTCAGTCATTGCATGATACATAGACAAGCTCTAGTTGCAAAAGACATCGATGAAGAATTGCACAAGATATTAAATGATGTTGCTATTGTAATCAATTACCTTAAAAGCAACAACCTAAACAGTCGTCTCTTTAGAATGCTCTGTAATGAGATGGATTCTGTGTATGAGACATTATTATTACATGCCGAAGTGAGATGGCCCTCAAGCGTTAAAATACTGCAAGGTATTTTCGATTTGAGAAACGAAGTTTATATACTTTTGATGAAAAAGAAACATATATTGGCACGTTCATTCATTAATGAAGATTTGCTCGGAAATCAGTTACATAGCTGATATTTTCGAAGAACTAAATACGAGCTTACAGAGAAAGGGTACAAACAATTTAACGTTAAGAAGTAAAATTGAAGCTTCTAAGAATAAGCTGCCTCTTTGATAAGGGAGTTGAACAAAAACAACATAGACATATTCCCATACTATTCAGAATTTCCTTAAGAAAATAATATAGATTCCTTGTTATTTGAAAACATTATTTCCCATCATTTGACAAAATTGATTGAAACTTTACGAAAAGGTATGAAAAATTTCCAGAAAATTAATTAAGTTAGATCCGTAATGATCCTTTTTCGTTTCAAGTGACGAAATTAAACTTAAAAAATTAAACTTAGTGCTCATTAAACTTAACTCTCTGACTTGTCAAAAATATTGGTTATGGGTGGGAAACGAATATACCGATTTGAACAGAAACGCAATCAATGTTTCGATTCAGTTTGCATCGACTTACTCATGTGTATCAGGATTTTCAAAATTAGTTTCCATTAAAACAAAATATCGATCTAGATTGCATTCAGATAATGACTTAAGGCTTGCGATTTCCAATACAGATCCGAACATTGAAGGAATCATAAGCTCTTTTCAAGCACATACCTCACATTGACCTCTTATGATGTAAAGTTTTTTAAAACCATTTTTCATACTATAATTAAAGCATTGTCTCAAAAAAATTTCTGTTGATTTATTAGCCAATTTTTATAAATTTTTTATAAAGGTTTTTAAGTTTGGTGCGTTATTTTAAAAAGGCGTTATTTCAACCGATGACATCACGACCCTCTTTAAAAAACACCTTGCAAGAGCAAAACCCAGAAAGAATTTCATTGTAACTTTTTTGATGATTAAATAAAAGTTATACTGTTTATACAGGAATCGAAACAATACACAAAATAAGAGGTGGTAAATGAAAATAGTTTTCGCACCTCTGCACTATAATATGTTGTTTGCTGATGCAATCAGAAATGCCAAATTATCTCTAGTTTGACTCAATAAATATCGTCAGCTGTATTCAAAACAGATTTTTATACACAGCATTTAACAGCAACATAGTCAACAATATTTAGACAGATGATGACATGAAATAATCGTCTAAGAGTATTTGAAATCGACTGTACTTTATAGACTGGATAGAACATATATCAACAAAGCTGACCATTGAGGGTGGGGTGGGGGCTTCGGAGGATGCTCAGCACCTAGACCCCGACATGGTCAAGAGCTAAAATAATATTCTGAACCATAATAACAGAATGGAAAAAAGAGGGAAAATTTTTAATTGAAAAATTGACGCTGTGCAAATGTATGAAGTTTACATATATGTTAAAGTCTACTGCAAGTGATTATCTAAAATAAATAGATTTAAAGGTCATTATTATTTTAGACTGCATTTTGAATTTTGAAAATTCATACAGTAAAATGTTTAATGTTGTTAGATCTAATCATGCTCATCGCAAGGAAACATCCCTCTGTGTATCAAAACTGGAAAAAAAAGCTAAATTCCCAAAAGATCACAAGTAAATATATTTTCTTTTAATGAAATTATTTTGGCAAAGAAATTTCTTCGACTTCAGAAATTATACTTAAAGCTTCAAATGGACAAGAAAATTCCGCACAAACTACGCAATCTTGGAAACTAAGAAATTGTGAAATTCGTTGATGAATCGTATGTTTATACACATATGATCGAATCAGAAAATAACAATAACTAATATGAGTAAATGAATATGCCATTTAGATTTATGGTCAGGTATTATAACTGATAAATTTAGAATATTGTATTAAAATCGGACCTGGACAACACAAAGAGATTTAGAATATTTGCAAAGAATGCTGAAGGTAGATTAGAAGGTAGTTTTCATCTATTTTCAGAAAAATGCAAAATAATGAAATTCGCCTTGTAGCTGGTTAACCCAGATAAGCCTGAAACTAAAATTTTCTGAAAATTTTGAAAAAAGTTAAACTAACTGTTAAAATAACTGTCTTTTTATTTTTTCTAATAAAGCTGACACGTTTCTTACTGCAAATCATAAGACTAAATAATCTTAGATAAAGAGGGTATTCTGATATTTTTTTTTATTTCTACTGTCCTAAATATAGGACAGTAGGCTTATCTGGGTTAATATAATCGAAAACGCAAAACAATATTTTGTTTTTGTTTACTAATATTTTTCAATAAAAAAAGAAATGAAAATTCTACATGATCTATAGGTGGCTATACATACTGAAGATAGCAGGCAAATGTAATTCAAGATCGTGAGCGTTTTTTTTATCACTTTAATTCGTTTATTAATTAGAAATAATTACAAAAACGACTGAATTAATTTTCGACTATTGATAAAATAAATCAAGTTACTATAACTAAAAAAAAAGGCAACGAATCAAATAACTATTTCAAAGAACTCTAAATATGACTCTATCTTTCGCATATAACAGACTTCCGTTTTGAATAACCTATGAAATGATTGGAACCCCTAATAATGGAATTTTTTTTAAGTTTAATCGTGTTAATAATTAAATATGACACTGTGTGAATGAATGATATAAACAGAATTAAAAAAATTCGAAAAATAGAATTTTGTATCATTTAACACATATATTACAATAACAAATTATATCTGCATCAACAAAATTAATTTTTAAAAATTCATAATAATTAATTATAATAGTAGCTATGTATTATAATATCCAAATATGTTGTAGTCCTGAGATTTTCCATAAGGAACAAACTCCAGTCATTATTAGATATGCAAAGTTTTAAGAAAAAGTTTAATTATAAATGGGTCGTTTATAGAGGCTACTGATGTGACTGGAAAATGATGAGCAAAAACTGTTAAAATCCACAAGTGAGCTTGATTTAAATACTACGAGAGACGAGAGACTTACAATACGGTACAGACATGAAAAGGAAAGGTGTAAAATCTAGAACAATTGCTCCAAACCGCAATTTATGAGTAGGTTAATTAATTTGTTTTTGCCCTGATAGAATTAGAAGCCCTTCAAATTAATTCCCGCTTTTCTACATTAAATATTTCAGTAACCAATTAAAAAACACGAATTAGAAAAATTTCCAAAAACTTTGTTTAAAAATTTTTATTGCAAAGATGTAGATGAAGACCAGAAAATTGGTTTGTAACCAGATTTGATTTCGAATAAAAGGGATGTAAATAATGCACAATACATTCTAAAATATAATTATAATGAGTTATTTCTAAATGTATTAACTATGATTAGACTTTTCTTTACTACATTACCAATTACTGCAAAGAATGCTGACCATTCTTTCAGCAAATTAAAGTTATTAAAGAATTGTGGCTCAAACTTATGTATCGAATGTTTAAACTTGCTATTGTTGTGTTTTTGCTATACTAATTATCAAAAAAGTTTACAAAACATTTAGGGCCCCAAATGGTTGTCCTGCATAAAATCTCCTTTACAGAGAAGGTAGGCACTGTGTAGCTAGAGAAAACTAACTCTTAGAGCAGAATAATGAGTTGTAATTGGATGCCTGCCAAGTACACTGGCTGAAAAAAAAGTTCCAACACCAAGAAAATTTATTGTAGAGTAATGAAATTTGGAACTTGCATTTGTATAGTTAACATGTTTAATTGATCAAGGTTACAGGTTAATTTAAGTTTAAGAAAATCCATTTCAAACGTGAAAAGCTATTACATTAATAGTAGATGTATTCTCCAGAATTTTGGATCAAGCCTATAAACATGCATGCATTGTGTTATTCAGGTGCCGAATATCACTTTGTGGTATGGAATTTCATGATTGCTGTACTTTTCTTATCAATACTGGGGTGGTCAGTGATGACTGTGGATGATACTGGGTTGTCTCAAAAAATTATCCCACATGTGCTAGATTGGAGACATATCTGGTGTTCTCGTAGGCCAAGGTAATATGTCGACATTCTGTAAAGAACGTTGAGTTACAAGAAGGTCTTGAGAAAAAGTGCTATCCTGTTGGAAAACTCCCCCTTGGATGCTTTTCATGAATGGCAGTACTGCAGGTTGAATTGATAGACTGATGTGTGCAAAATAATAGAGATAACCACGAGAGTGCTCCTGTTGTTATAGGAAATCGCTACCCAGACTATGATTTCAGATGTATGTCTAGTTGTACGAGGCCATTGACAGTGTTGTTGCAGTGCGTTTCCTCTGACCACCTTATGACCAGCACACGGCCATCACTGTCAACAAATCAGAGCCTGCTTTCATAAACAAATACAACATATATCCACTCCGTTCTCCAATGAGCTCTAACTCGATACCATTGGCGTCGCAAAAAAGCAGTTGCTTGAATGTCAGTGGAAGTAACACTACAGGGACCCTGGCTAGGAGCTGTCCTTAAAGTAACCAATTTCTAATAGTTCTTTGTGTCACTGTAGCGCCAACTGCAGCTCAAATTTCTGTCGCAAACGCAGTATGATGCGCCACAGTCGTACGTCGAATATGGTGGTTTTTTCTCATAGTAGTGCCACGTGACCATCCGGAATCCGATCTTCTTGAGGCAGTACCATCCTTTGCCCATTGCTCCCAATAATCATGCATAGTAGATGCATTCCGACTAACTCTTTCTGCAGTATCGCAGAAAGAAAATCCGCCTTCTCGTAGTCCTATTGCAAGACCTCGTTCACCTCCGGTTGAGCTGTTGATAATAACTTCGTCTTCTTAAAGGCATTCTTGGCTAACATCAGCTCAATACGTCGAATTTCAAAGATAAAATACGCTCACGAACTTTATAGCACGCATTTAAAGCAAACCAGATTTGCAAGTTCTGAGTGGCGCCACTAGTGTCACACTTATGTGCGAAGAGCGAAATTTGAAATAATGCCATCTTTCAGATGTATATACACGCCTACAACATTTGGTTTATGTAGCACGAGTCTTTCGGGGTATTGTGACTTTTTCCTGACTGTGTATCAAAAGGTATAAGCCCTGAATACGTAAGAGAGAGAGAAAAGAATTCTTTGCCATCAAAAATGTGCAGGTCAAACGAAGGTTACTTCTTATAGATGCTAAGACTTATAGATAGACGGAGGTTTAAATTCCACATGTGTAACAAGGATATGTTAGCTTCATTCTAAAATTATTTTCTGATTGAATTCCTCTCTTTTTATTTAACTAATTCTATACTCGCTCTATAAATTAACTACAGCCTTTTTCTCATGCTACAAGTAAAGAGATAAAAATTCCTAGTGCTTACAGCAATCTTTTAAAAATATCTAAGATAACCTTGCCTAAATCGAAGCATGGAGTGAAATCCTATAAAAATCCCTCAGTAAAATCATCGAAGGGAAATATTTTGCTTTTGCGTGCGGTGTACATTGACGCATCTTTTTATGATCATTTGCTTGCTGTATAATTATAACAAATTATGACAATTAATTATGTACAACTCCCAAAAATTATCGTCTATTCCATTACACAACTGCTAAAACATGTTTTATATAAGTTAGAGAAAGCAACATAACCTAAGCATTTAGAAGGCTTTATACTGTATGGTATAAGCTATGAAAAATAAACCTGTTCCTATATGAGATCAAATTTGTGCGAAGCAGTTGAGGTCTATAAACACCATCATTTATATATAGTATTTTAACAAACCAAAGTCATCGATTGCAGATAGTTGTTTCAAAGGAATAATGACGAGTTAGGAAATATCTTAAAGTTCAAAGCAAGATAACTTTTAAAGGGTTACTCCCTAATTCCTATATTTGATTTCAATTTTTCACCCATTATCAAACAGCAATCATTGTCGGTTTGCATTTGCTGTTGAAATGGATTATCAGCGTTGCATTACTGCAGTGTACCTCAACAACATTCTGAACGCTGATCAAAGCAACCCGGTGGTATAAAAATTTTATTCCGATTGGATAAAATTTTTATACGACCTTTCATAACGAAAAAGTTTCAATGGCTAAAATATTTTCCTTAGACTCGTTTATAAACACATAAAGTTTCAAGCTTCAATCTGTAAAACATGATAAGATATTAATAGACTCAATTATCAATATTTCTGACGAGGATTTCATCATAATTATTAAAGACACACACACACGTATGTATGTATGAATGCATATATATATTATGAAAGATTATTATAAATCAGAAAATAAAAAAAAGCATTTATCAATTTTAATAAAATTTAAATTTATCAAAAAATGAATCAATTGAAGAGTTTGAAAAACTTTGTTCAAAATAAGCACTTTCAACAATTATACAAAAGTCGTTATTTTTTTACTCGCAGTTGTGCAATCGATTCATCACTTAAAATTTGAAGATTGACTTTTTGAATTCTACAGCAAAGATCGTGTGCGTAAGTGAAAAGACAGTGTATCCTTTAGTTCCGATGTAAAGCCAATCAAAATTAACTAAATATATCAAACACCATTCGGTAACTGTTGTGCGAAATGGCACCAACCAAAAGGTTTATGTAATGTGCTTTATTACACATTTCTAGAAAATCGCTTCTGATGATGAGCCTCTTGTACGAAGGATTAATTTTAATTTTATATTTGAGAGATATATTTAATTTACTCTAACTTCTACTTTTAACTTTCATTACATATTTTTAATCTTACTTTACATTTTAAGAATAAACTGACAGCTTTAAAGATTAAAATTTTTTTATTTGATTAAATCTACTTTCGTCAATCCAAAATTGCCTTTTTTCGGAAAGAAAGATTTGAGTTTATCTACAGTCGAGCCAAAAGAGGTCGCGATTAAAATTTTAGAAGCAAAAGTCTAAGTTACATGTAAAAGATTTGCAGAAAATAAAAAAACACTTCAAAATTAGGAATTTTTTTGAAAAATAGATTAGAGGTGTTAATGTCTTTAGAATTACACAATTATGTTAAAAAAAAGTATACGCAACCTAGAACAAACTATCGAAAACAAAGGTCAACACACGTGCTTTAGAAAGTTAAAAAACAAAAACGATAGCTTATCCTCAATAATATCCACGTGGCAAATAGCACAAAAAATTGATGATAAAAAGGGAGAAAAACATGATAATAAAAAGCACTTTTCCACTTTTCACAAAAATTGTTTTGATGAAGTAATTTATCTTAATTTCATTTCACATGAATATCTTTATAGAATGTTACATTATATGTTAAACTGCAACATGCATGATGAAAAAATATATATCAATCAAAGCGCTCTACCATTGGATTTTAAGCTACAGTATTGGATACGTGTTTACTGTTTGGGGAGACGAGATCTAATAAATCAATGGGAGCTGTCTCTACAGAACATTCACATTAAAGATGAATTTTCTCCACCTATTGGAAACAAAATTTGATACAAAACTATAGTTAAAATCACAGAATAATATATAAAATTTGGCATGTTTAAGTAATTGATGTTTAGATTTATCGTTTACATGCTTCTGAAAACAGAGACCGACAGATATTCATCCCTTGTTGGATATGACACAAAATTTGATAGGTATCTACACTGAAGTGAGAAAAGTCATGGGATAGCAATATGAAAATATACAGATGGCAGTAGTATCGCAGCGAAAAAGTATAAATGCGCGTTTTCCAGAGCTTTCATTTGTGTTCAAGTTATTCATGTGAACAGGTTTTTCGTCATTTATGGCGGCACGACGAGAATTAACAGACTTTGAACGTGGAATGCTAGTTGGAGCTAGATGCATGGGTCATTCCATTGCGGATATCATTAGTGAATTCTACATTCCGAGATCCGCAGTATCAAGAGTGTGCCGAGAGTATGAAATTTCAGGCATCACATCCCATCATGGAAAGCGCAATGGGCGACCACCTGCACTTAACGACCGAGACCACCGACGTCTGTGTAGAATGGTCAATGTTAATAGACACTCAACACTTCGTCAAATAACTGCAGGAATCAATGTGGGACGTACGAGGGACGTGTCAGATAGGACTGTGCGGCGAAATTTGTCTTCCTTGGGCTATGACAGCAGAAGACCGACATGAGTGCCTTTACTGACAGCACGACATCGCCTGCAGCGACTCTCCTGGGCTCGTGAGCATATCGACTGGTCCCTAGACCAGTGGAAAACCGTGGCGTGGTCAGATGAGTCACGATTTCAGTTGTTACGAGCTGATGGTAGAGTTCGACTGTGGCGCAGACCCCACGAAGCCATGGACCCAAACTGTCAGCAAGGCACTGTTCAAGCTGGTGGTGGCTGCATAATGGTGTGGGCTGTTTTTACATGGCATGGACTCGGTCCTCTGGTGCAACTGAACCCATCATTGACTGGAAATGGTTATGTACAGCTGCTTGCAGATCACTTGCAGCCATTCATGGACTTCACGTACCCACACAACGATAGGATTTTTATGGATGACAATGCGCCATGTCACCGGGTCAGAACTGTTCGCGATTGGTTTGAAGAACATTCCGGACAATTCCAGCGCATGATATGGCCACCTAGATCACCCGATATGAATCCCACCGAGCATTTATGGGACATCATCGAAAGGTCCGTTCGTGCCCAAACTCCTGCACCATCCACACTTTCACAATTATGGACGTCTATACAGACAGCATGGCCCAATATTCCTGCAGAGGACTTCCAACGACTTGTGGACTCCATGACACGTCGAGTTGTTGCACTTCGCCGGGCAAAAGGAGGACCGACACGATATTAACAGTCATCCCATGACTTTTGTCACTTCAGTGTACATTATAGATGTTAAATTTTCGCACCGAATTTCATTCATTTAGCTCTCTTCGTTTTATGATTAACGTGTTAACTCATACTCAAACAACCGCACAGATAGATTTCCTATAAATAGTTTGCTGAAAAATTGATGCAAATCTACAAACTTCGTACAATGACCATAAATCAAATTTCATCCATCCGCGTAAAAGCGATTTGAAATCAACTTTTTCATAATTAGAAATAATACCAAAACAAGTAATATAAAAAACTTTTTAAAATTCAATTCTTACTTATTTTCTTACAATATATATATCATCTTATACTATTTATGATCGGATGTCGCGTCAGTAATTTCAGAGCTTGGCGACCAAACAGAAATTACTGGAAAAATTTATTTAATTAATGAATATCTGAAAAAAATTGCATTAACATCAAGTGTCATCCACTACAAGTTTTTATAAATTTATTTGAACTTCAGTGGATGAATAAAAAGTTTTTTTTTGTTTTTGTTTTTATAAAGGATGAAAAATTTGAACAAGATATATATATATGTTAAAAATGTGGAAGTGTGAGTATATATATATATATAGAGATATATATATATATAATTGTAAAAGTTTGGATGGGCGGATGTTTGTTTCTTAATCACGCCAGAATGGCTGAATGGAATTGAATAAAATTTAGCACAAAATAGATAAAATAGATTATAGTCAGGAATAAAACATAGACTACCTTTTATTCCGGTTAATTGAATGGTTATTTTTTATTAATTAATTTTTTTATTAATTTATTATATATTCATGTATTATTTCGCGTCAAAAAGCTGAGGCCAAACCCAACCAAAGATGAGTAAGTCTCCGGTTTTTTTCCCAACAATAATCAGGTTAGGCTTAGCAGAATTTCGACCGATTATTTCAAACATTTTTTTTTTTTTTTTAGTGTTTGATGCATTTAAAATCAAATGTTAATTGATCGATCTTTCGGGTTCGTTCTGAAGAACTTTTAAATTAAAAGAAAACAGATTAGAGGAAATAAAAATTTTTTAATCTGCATTGCGTTAACCCGTTATTTAAAGTTCATGCGTGATTGTTGACAACTGTGTTTTCATTTAAATTAAAAGTTTAAAAATTATGGGTATAATCAATCTCGATCAATAAATAAAATGGATTTGACTTGATTTTAAAGAAGTACGGACTTGATTTGCTGTTTTATTTTATTTCATGTGTAAATAAATTGTTTTAAGTTGTATTTTTATGCTATACATTTTTCGTATATGCTTATCTTTTTAAGTGCATTGTTTTTAGGACAGTTTTAATCTTTTTGATTCATTATTTCTCGATAGTTTTCCGAAATGCCCAGAAAATGCGAATCTAATCTTTCGAAAAGGAGTAATCAAGCTCAGGCTATGACAGGAACTACATGTAGAGTCGAATTCTCAAGCAGAAGGAAGCGGAGCGACAGACTACATCTAGATCAGCTGAAATGCCATAAACGGTATTGATCAAACTGTCTAATATATACACATCAAAATTTCCACGCGTTCGAAGTAAAGCTAGTGTTTGATATTCATTAGTTGCCTACGATGTTTCATTCTACTTATGAACAATACCAAAGAATTATGTTTCATAACAATTATCGATTTATAAAAAATCCCATTTTATAATAAATTTTATTGATTTTTCCAAGCTGGCTGGCCAAATTGAGAGTCGACCTTTGAAAATATTTTTGATCAATTTGGTCGTAAAAGAATGGCACATTAAAAAAAAATATTAAATATATTTTATTTAGATATATTGACTCAATACATATGATTCTTTATGACACTTAAATTATTTTTTCACCTAGAAGTAAATGCTTATCTCTGAACATCTTGAATGTTAGCCATTTAATCACAATTAAAGCATACAGATTACCTCTATGTATACACACGAGATGATTTTCTATGTTGAAAAAGAATCTAACGTTCCAAATAAATTATTACTCATTTCCAGTAGGCAAACTGAGCAGGAATTTCCACATTATATGACAATATCCACCAATAATATGATTGGATAAAGAGGCACTTGAAGTGGCTGTGTCTGTAGCAGAAAAATGAAATAAAAAGGGAGTCCTATAAATGAACTGTAATATTGAGTTCGTATGGATAAGCATATATTAGAATGATCCTTATTTTTTTTGTTCCATTTTCTATTAATTTCAGCTCTTACAATTTTCCCCCCCTTGAATGGAAAAATTAAGACTGTAATTGCAACAAGCTAATGAAAAAAAGAAAAAAAAAAAATCCCTTCAAGCTATGCCGCCCATAAATTTTAAGCATTGAGGAATAAGAACCAGACGTGTAAGAGACTTGTCTTAGTGAAAACCTAAAAATAAAATAAAATACAGCGTCTTGACATTGAGCATCCCATATTTCATCATCAGATATTTAGAAAATTTAAACAATTAGTTGAAATAAATAAAATAACCTTCTTTAAAAATACAAAAATGACACATAAAATTTTGAAGAATAATTTTTTAAAAAATTTCTTTTTTCTATTTGTTGTTTCATTTTAATAAAACAACTAAATTGAGCATCCCATAAACCATCATCAGATATTTAGAAATTTAAACAATTAGTTGAAGTAAATAAAAAAAACTTCTTTAAAAATATCAAAATGACATATAAAATTTTTAAGAATTAATTTTGAAAAAATACTTTCTTTTATTTGTTGTTTCATTTTAATGAAAAAATTGCTTTCATCTATTTGTTGTTTCATTTTAATAAAACAGCTGATTTACTATTGTTTCTCTCATATTACAACTTAATGGACATGCAGCAATTCAAATTTACTTTAAAATATAGTTAATGTAACACTTAATAAATAAAAATTATTATTCATTATTTCCACTCTACATAAAAACACACCATTTTTTTTTTTAAATCAATTAATTGCAGAAGTCAGGTTAATTTACTTGTTACAACAGTAAAATAGCTTTTAAAAAGTTAAATAAAAATCTTCAGGATTATTCAATGAGAAGAATAAGCTTAAAAATGTAATATCATACATATATAATTTACATAGACTTCCACTTACCAAATTACATATATACATAAGCTATTCTTTAAGAAGGATAAATCCAGAGTTCCAATAAAATATTTTTTTAGTTCTCAATTGGCAGTTTTTGTATTTCAGTTAATGATTCTAATCCAGAATCCAGCACAGAAATAGAAACAATATTGAGGAAAAATATAAATAAATTCTAAGCCAAACAATAATGGCCTCGTGACAAGGAAATAAGAGTGACTTGCCAAAACAAAAAGTCTTTCCTAGTGCATTTATTCCACTCTTCAAGCTAAGTAACATAAAAGGGCATAAAAACATTAATATGAAATAAATACCACACGTTGCTATTAAGAGAATGTCCCCTAAATCAGATGATAGAAAGAAAAAGAGAATCAATAAATCAATTTTAAAACAAGTGAAAGAAAACCTCTAAATACGGCCCCAAAAATTTCAACTGGGTAAAAAAAAAAAAAAAAAAAAAAAAAATGCAGAGAGCAAGATTTAATATAACCAATTCTAGTTAATGTTTACTTAAAATGAATGATCAAAACTGAAATTAAAATGACTATAATGCGAGTATTAAACAAAAGAATTTACAACATGCTATATGAAATTACAATTTTCAATAAAAAGTGTTATGAAAAAAAAAGGAAAAAGAAAGGAAATTCTTGTTCAATTATATCGCAATACTGATATTTGTTAGATAAAATTTTTAATAATTTTATATTTATTGTTATTGCAGCAAATTGCATACTTAAGAGATTACATAGCTATGTATCATAAATTTTTACTGTAAGTACATTTTTAGTCCTTCTGATTTATATGAATTTCATAAATTCCTCTATATCTTAATTAGTGTTTTAGATTCAAGGGAAATAAAATATTTAACGCTCTGTTTTAAATAATTTCAATAGATATATTTAAAAAAAAAAACAAAGTTACTGAATTCTATCAGATTTTAAATAAACAATTAATTTCTTAAATGAAATGAGTCTCATTTACCGAAAATGGAAGAATTTAGACATTATTATTTTCGTTTGAAATATTTCAGAAAGTATTAAAAAAATATTAAGCTTTTATCCTTTTTTTTTCTTCTTTAATATTACTCATCTTTTATGATTAAAAAATAATAAACTGAAGATACTTCGAAATTTAATGAATTTATTGAAGATTTTTTTTATTACCTACTCAGAAATAAATAAAATAATAAATTTTCTAAGAAACCACATATGATTTATCATATGATGCAACAACAACAACAAAAAAAAAAAAAACGTGTTAAAATATTTATTGCATAGAAAAAATAAAATACATTTAAAGAAACAATAAATCTCTGGTTACTTCTTTTTCTGACAATCAATTATATATAAAGTATTTAAAATTATTTATTTTAGACTGAAATAGTTTTAAAGCAATGTATATATTTTAAAAAAACTAATATGATACACATAATAAAATGAGGGCATTATATAAAAATTATAATCTATATACAATATTCACAGCTAAATTAAAATAATTAATATATATATATATGCACATAATAAATCTGAATAGCTATTTCATTATTTTGGATTTAAAAAATTGTCTATAATTTCCTGTTTAAACCAATCAAGATCTATCTGCAGGTGGTCTCCTATTGCCTGCAAGAAATGCAACTTATTATTTTTATCCATTTCTTTCAAACCAAGCCAATCTTCTTGATAAAGAGGAGTATCTTGCAATTTTACAGTTTCCTTTGCTTGGCCTGGCTTGTAAAATCCAAACCATTCTGATTCTTTAGGATCCACCATTTTGTCTTCAGTAAACATAACCATAACAAAATTGTCCAATTTCTTCAGGTTGTTTTTAAAAGTTTCATTTTTGACATTTTCATTATTTATTTCAGCAAGGAAGATACTTTTAGCTTTATATTCATCTTCATGCATAGGATCATGCCAATATTCTGCCTGAACTAAATGATTCTGTATCCAACTGATATAAGCTCCCTCATTAAGTAATCTTCGGACATAATCACAAAATTTCTCCGACTCACCAGGGCAGCGTGGAAAACCATACACACCTTGATGCTGGCCACCAAAACTTATAAGATTCTTCATGGGTGGGTTCGGACATCGCTGAGCAACTGCTCGAAGGAACTGGCCACCTTGGGAGAAACCAATCGCATTATATCCATTTTGCAGAGCGGAATCTGTAGCAATTTTCGTACAAGCTATAGAAACCTGCTCATTTACATTCATTAAGTAACTGTTCTCGAAATCAATAAGTTCGTTTTTCCCGATTTCAAGAGAATGAACATAAACATTGGGAATGCTTTCTTCAAGAAATTTTTGCACACCACCAATGCTTATGGGATTACAACAACTATCACCCATCCCATGCCATAAAACAATCGGCAAGGGATTTTTGGATGGAGCATCATTATTTTCAATAGTTACTAAGGCATATGACTTCGTCGTTATAACAAAACATAAAATACCAAATATGATAACTTCTATACTCGCAAACATACCTAAACAGAATTAGATTTATCAGTGTATTAACTCTCGATCATCCACACATCTAAATCCACTTCCACATCATCTAAAATAGAATGCATTCAATTTTTATTTTGAAGTGATTATCTTCGCATTTTCTTTGACGTTGAAGTCAGCGCAATTCACAACTGATAAACCATTGTTTCCAAACAAACATATGATTTCACCATTTCACTTCAGTCAGTTTCCTTCCTTGCATTTGCAAATTGATAAAAGAACTTTTAAAAAAAATCAATCATGATATATAATAAGTCTAATATCAAATTTTAGGATTTAATAATTTGAATGAACTTTGCGCAAATTTCAAAATACAAAGAGGCATTTAAATTGAATATTTCTGTATCTTGTTTGGGACAAATAAAAGGGTTTTAAAAAAATGGACTGAAATTGATATTAGCATTAAAACAATAAGCAATAAATCAAAAACAAAGAAAAGCAATGAATCAAAAATGCGATAAATCCTATTCCCTATCTTGAAATGATCACAAGTCGGCAACTGTTACCGGAATACAGTTAATCATATTTTGATACTCGAATTCAATCAATTAAAAAAAGGTGAAAAAAGAAAAGAGGAGGAATAACCAGTTTGACTAGTAGCAAGTAGCAAGAAATGTTTAGTCATGATTGTTGAAATTCGACTAAAAGTGGAATAAAACCGAGAAATTCAACAGGAAAAAAAAAAAAAAAAACCCCTCAATCTATCAAAAAAAGAAGGGGGGAGGGAGTTAAAGAGACACTCCTGATGACAAGAAGATACTACAAACCACTGTTTTTTCCCCCCTTTCTTTTTAAATACGACAAACTTTCCACCATTAAACACATCACAGAAGCATTTAAAGAAATATTCTGTTAAATGAAATCCCACACGTTACCAGGTTAGCAAGATTAATGAAACATGAAAACTGATTCTGATTAATTTAGCATTTGAATAACTTCAAATACTTTCCATTCTTCTTGAAACAGACTCCGATTCAAATAGCATACTTCTCCTAGAAGATCCAGACAACTATCTTTGATTATTTTTTTATAGACAACTATCTACATCAGGCTTATTCATGGCAGTAGAGCTTAAAATTAAAACACTTCAATTCTACTTTGTGAAAACAAATTAACTTTTAATTGAGAACAAATAGCAAGAGATCACATTGTAATCCATTCATCAAGACAGAGAAAGAAAACTAACAGAACACTCTAACAGTAATGTAAGAAAAGAAGAATTCTGTCTGCAGCAGCATTGCAAGACAATGGAGTAGCAAATGTGACCTTGAAACGCCTATTGTATTTACACAGACATATATTACATATATAAACAGTTCTGTCAAAATTTTAATAAAAATTCTAATTTTGTAAAAAAGTACTTACTTTAAAGATAATTCCCTGAATAATTGGCATTGTTGTAAATTACCAGAGAAAATAAAAATTTAGCTTAATGATAAGTTGACTGTACAATTAAAAAAAAAACTTATTTAGCTGAATAACATGAAAAAAAAAACAAATTCTATATTTCCATGAAAATAAATACAAACAGAGATTTAAAAAAATGATCAAAGTAATAGAATATACTTTGATGTTTGAAAAAACCATATTTTTTGATATGCATCACTTTAAAATGGGATATAGCTTCCTCCAGTAGGATTGATTTTTGTCAGAATGACTAATATGAACAACCACAGGACAATGGCCTTTCTTGGGTACGAGAATGATATCCCCCCACCCAATTTTTCGCGAAAAAAGAAAAAAAAAAAATTCAAGCTATCAGTTTGCTTAAAAATAGCTATAATATAGTTATTTTCTTCCTAAATTGAATTTGTCACAAGTTCTTATTGTCTCTCATTCTCAACTCTTAATCATCACAAAAATGTTTCACTAATAATTTTTATTTAGAAATGAATATGTGGTATTGCTTTATTTCATATATAAAGCAATACTACATCTACTTTAGTGAATCAGTACTTAGAATAATTTAGATTCAGGAGATTTTTTAGGGTTGAATTTGATTTTCATATGCCTTTTTAAGTTAATGCAAATTGGCATTGCCTTTACTGAACCACTATTCCATCACAAAACCCATTTCCATATGTAGTAGCCAAAAACTATAATTACCCTTTCATTTCAAAAACTTCTTCATGAACAGATTAAAATTTTATTTCTGCATTAAATGACAAACCAGTATAAAAAAATTAAAAGAAAAAAAATCTTTAAAATTTTTTTCAAGATTAAAATACCTGGTTACCAGAAACATTGTTGTATCTTATGGTTTATATTTTTTACAGACACTTAGTAGCAATATTTTTAATTTTTATTAATAATATGTCATTAAGTGAGATAAAAGCAAAGTTTAAGTATGTGCATTTTGAATTTAGATTATAGTTTTAAAGAGTGAACTAATAAGTACTGCACTCTAGTCAATATGATTTAATAGTTTTAGATTTATTATTGTATACATTCTTTAGGTTATCATCAATATTTAATTTTATAGAAATGAAAAATATTAAAATTTTTGAATTATCTTAAAGATGGAATCAATAAAAATCATTCACCAATTTCAAATTACTTTATCAACTTGTCAATTATTTAAATATTTTCATGTTACCAAAAGATTAGCCAAACTAATTATTCATGAAATAAAATTTTAGAAACATACTTTAAAAAATAAGAGAAAATAATAATGTAAATACTTGTCAATCATCCAATAAATATCTGGATTGACTTGTTTTCCATTATTTATGATAAAAATGAATATCTGTATTGACAATCAACATGCCAGATTGTTAGGGACATTACAGTACCAAAATACTTTCTATATCATTATAAAATTCCAAAAATTATCTTTTTAATATAACCAAATTTAATTATCTTTTCATAATTGTTTAATTTTTTTTAACATATTATCATGCAATTTATTTTGCAGTGATAAAAATTAAATTTCAACCAGTAGCAGTACATTGCAGAAAAGAATTAATTTTTATGAACATATTGTCATCATATTAACAAAAGTTCAGTAAAATTTTTTTTTTTTTAATTTACTCTTGCTGCAAGCCAAACACAGAAAAGTGTAATTTCAAGTTTGTGTTTCAAGAAACAAAATAAATATGAAAAATACTATTTTTTTGGAAATATAAACACAAGGAAAAGAACTTTGTGGTTTTAAAATTATTTTTTAAATTCCTATTATTAATTAAATCATACAGCATTATTTTAACCAAAAATGATTCGATAAATATCAACTCAGACAAAAAAGTTAATGCTCTAAAAAAATTAAAAATAGAAATTAACATCCAAGAGAAAAAATGCTCTAAGTGAAGCAAAGAAAATTTCTTTAATCAGTTCAGTTCCCCCCCCCCTAAAAAAAAGTTCAGATGAATTACAAATCTTCCATATTTTTATACAGATCATCGATTCTACAAGTCATATTTGGTAAAAATATTCTTGAAACTCTAATTTTGAAATAAAAAGAAAAGTACACATTAATAGAACTGAAACTGAACGTATTATGAAAATGTGAATGTTGCTACTTTAAAAAATATTCATTTCAAAATTTTTCATTGCATTTCTCAAATAAGATAAGCCCATTAGTGCCTAGAGTTTTTCAAAGACTTATTATTTAAAATTTATGAAATTATTTATTATCCTAAAATAATGATATTCAAAGCTTTAAAGTTCACACAAAACCAGTTGCAGAAAATATATATATATACATAGTATAAAATGAATTCTCCTGAAAGTGTCGGCATGTTTGAAAGAGATAAACTTAAGGAATACTTCAACTCATATTGGAGATATTTGTAACATTTTGTAAGGGCATTTATTGAGGAAGTTCTTAGTATATTGAAGTCATATCAAAGGGGGGGAGGGAAAAGTTTTAAAATTGAGATTTTAATTATTTTCCTACTATGATTCACGCACATGTTAAAAAAGCAGTATCTGTATGTTACACTTATCTGCACTTGCACAAATTGTTACAACTGTGGTATGCATTGCGATACACTTCTTTGCGTGTCTGATTTTAAATAGTGATTAAAAACTCATTATGCCCCTCCCCCCAAAAAATATAACTGATATGGGAGATATTTGTACCACTTTGTAAGGCATTTATTGTGGAAGGTTTTAAAATATTGAAGTCCATGGTCAAATTTATGTGGCACTTTCTAGAAATACATCAAAGCAAAATCCTTTTTTCTTGGCACCAGGTGGAATACAAAGAACTATTATGAAGCAAGCTGAATTTTATTTTCATATCAGATTATACAGATTTGATAAATAAAGTGTGGAATAGCGAGTGCAAAGAGTTAATTGTATATTTTTAAATTTAAAAACAGCTTTTCTTTTGTATATTTTTAATGAATCTGGAACAGCTTTGATATACAATCATTTTCCCACACACACAAGTATTGCCAAATATTTGGGAAATGGCCAAATGTGGCATAAACAGCCAGCAGTAGCACAATGCTAGCCAAAGCATCACCTGAAAATTACCAACTTATCAAAGTGCCACTGTGACTGTATATCAAAGTAAGAAAAGAAAAGGTTTCAGTAAGAAAAGGCTTTTGTTTAACTGCATTTCAATCACTTCTGTTTCGATATGAAATTTCTTTTTTATAGAAGCTAGTAGAAAGTTGGAGAGACACAGTACAACAGAACTAATGGTATAAGGTTCATACAATAGTATGAGATACAATTATAAATATTCGAAGCTTGAAAATATTTTGCTGATAAAACTATAAAGAGACCAAATTATATAAATACTTAATTGAAAATGTTAGTGAATATTAATACTAATGAATCAGAAAGTAGTAAGAGGTGGCTAGTTCACAATAAATATCAACACAGTATAATGTTTTGATCTGTCATTTAGTAATAAGGAGCCTAAGCATTTGTATATTTTACAGATATATTTGCAAAAACTAAATACAATGTGGGCATTGGTTAACACACAGTTTTAAAACACATCATTAAAAAAAATGACATACAAACTTTTTTTTTTTATAATATGTTAATTCCATTATATAACCAGTCACATGAGAGATTCGGGTCAATTCATGTGACATAAAAGTCATGTATCATGTACTTCTGTGCATGGCATTTAAACCTTCATCTGCAAAGTTTTAGTAGATGAGTCTGTCATTAACCCTTTCCGTGAAGTATGAAGTGGATTTTTTGTTTACAGTTGAAGTTACAATTTTGAGTAATTTTCTTTCCTCTTATTATATGTTAAAAGATATAATACTGGTGTGATGCTGGATAATTTAATGTGAAATTCAAGAGTGATTGCTGTGCAAAGTCCTTTTTTAGTTTCCTTTCAACAATCCTGAATTACATGGTTAGCATCGGAATGGAAAGCTGTAAGTTTTCTCCGAAGTCAGTAATATGCTAAAATCATTTTAAAGAATCCATTCACTAACTATAGAAACCGAAACCAATGGTGTTCCAGTAATTTTTATACTGCAACAACCTATCTGACAAACAACTTTTTATTAAAAGCCATCTGATGAATGTATTATACCCGAATGATGTGATAAGATAACGCTTCCCAAACTGAACAAGAACTATACAAAACATGATATAAATTGAAGGGTCCTAAATTTTAAAGAGGCTGTATTCAGTTTAATATTACTGACAGAATTGATAATTGCAAGATATTCAATGTAAGGGTTACAGTAGAACGAGTTACTTCAAGAATTAAAATGCACAAATAATTTGCAGGGACTCTCCCTTATACATGTTTATATAATGTTAATTCAATATTTTTCATTACCTGCATGTTGTATTACTTTCAAAGACCATTAATTAACATCAAGTAATTTTTATATTTGAATTTTAGTTGTTAGCATCAAAGTAAAATGGATCATGATGTTTTACTTTTTTATTATGAATCTTAAGAATTTTCTTTATCTTTTAGTTATTCACATTATTCAGTTATTGCTAGGTAATCATGTTTAATAACAAAAGAGTAATCTGTTTATTTTCCTTAGTGCTTTTTTCTGATAATTGTCATTTATTTTTCCAACATTTAAACTGAAATTGATTGTTATAATATCATCATATAATATGCATCTCAATGATTTCTGTCTTAAGAAATACAGGTATTTTCCTTGAATGTCTATTTCCATATCAGCATTTATTATATATTTTTTATTTCCAATTTCAATGCTACATAGATACTTCACTCTACTTTTCTGTTTCTTTTTATATAAATTTTGATCATAAAATTTTGTAAGAATGTAGAAGTGCTACTTCCAATTCCTCTTTAATTTCTATATGCAAATATTCTATATCATAACCTTACTCATGTTTATTAAATTTACTGTATTATATGTTTTTGTTTTATTTTATGATATTCATTCAATGTAATTTTAGCATTTTAACATGCATTTCAGAAGCATTCTGTTTTAAAAACATATTGCTCGACATTGTGTTTTTATTGATGATAAAAAAAAAAATGTTTAGTATCTAGAAAGTTTCTGTAGAATAAAATTGATTTCATTATTACTTTGACATTTGTGTCATTCTATGTTTATTTTCTTTTTAAATGTCTAGAATGATAATAATTTTTGAATTATTTTTAATAGGCAATTACATAGAAATATCCATTTGATCATAATTATTCATTTATATTTTTTGGAATGTATAAATAAAAATTATAAAGGGGTAACTTTGCTTGTTTATTCTTTAATGATTCCTACAAATTAAAATGAAATAACATCTTAAGTTGCATAGATAAAAAAAAATTATATCTATACCTTTTATATTGTATAATTTGAAACTATCTATAATATATTTAAATTTGATTTTTATGTTCTTTCCTCTGAGCAAATTGTTTACTTTCTTACACAAATACTGGGGTTCTCAATGTTATTTTGTGGCATTCGTGAAATGTTGATTTTTGTTAACCTGGCACAAGCTAAGAACTGCGATTCTTCATTCCTTCTCAATGTTAATAAAAATAATTACATAAGAAAAAAATGTAATAATTTTATTTGTAAGCTTAAAAATGTTAACTTATTTAAGAATAATAACTATCTAAAAGAAACTATATTCATAAAATTCAACATTCCATGACATTTAAATAATATATACAAAAGAACATGTAATTTTTCAAAAAAAAAAAAAAAAAAAACTTGCCATAGTCATTTGTTAAAATGTATCCTTTGAACAGAAAAAAAATCATATGGGAAAGGAAAGAATAAAACAATCAGTATCAAAGTAATTAAAAAATGATATTAATTATGCAAAACAATAATTACATTTAAAATACCAATTAAAATTTAATATAATAAGTAAATTTATATTTCTATGAAAATTTGTGGAAAATTACTCAAAATATAATTCTTTTTTTTAAAAAAATCAAAAGATTTTTATAATTATTTGGCTAGCCTAACATTTAACTTTAGTGTTATGTGTCGGATGTCTGCCAATAATCAATGTTATTGGCAGACATCCCGACCTGTGTTGAAAGGTGAGCACAAAGAGTTTGTTTGGAACATGAATTGACCCCATAGCAGATTTCATTTTGAAAATTAATTTATGCCCCTCTAAACATAATTTGTGGTTCTAGTGTCTTCGGTGCTACTTCAATTGGCAACAAATTTCAGCAATGAAACACAACTTCTGGTTTCCATTGCTGTTACTGTAGAGTTACCATTTGAAAATTTTTTGTCCCACCCCTTGGCATTAAAAAAATGTAAATATTTATCAATTTGTAACATCAGAAGCAAAATATAGCTACCTTATTGTGAGGAATTCAACTAATGTATAAGCCAGTATAAAACATTATTAAAATCATAACATAAATTTATTGAACAGTGTGCAGAAAAATGATTGAGGATGACAAATTAGTTAAATGAATACATGTCTTGGGTAACTTCTTTCAGAAACATATTTATATTTTGAAGAACCATATTTAGTCCTCACTGCCTTTAATTCAGTCACTAAAATTTCATCAAACTTGGCAAATAGTAATTTTGCAGTAAATGTCAGGTCGCTTTGAGAGTAACCCGATAAAATCTCTATGTCACCAAGTTTGAACTGAATATCTAATAAACTGATAGATAATGTTAGTGAGGCAGCTGCAATTTTGCTGGGTTCAGTATAAAAGTATATTTCTTCATGAATGAGAGCAATATCACATAGATATTGAGCCAAAAAACTCACTTCCCCTTTAACATCATACATAACACACAATATTAGCAAAAACTGGTAAACAGTTGGATAAGACATCTTGAAATCCAATGCCATAAGCATTTTTTGCTCCATCTTTAGTATGTCTTGCTTGAAGAAAGCACTAGAAGCATGTGTAATAAGATCATTCATTTCAGGAATTTTGTCTCTCATTTCTTCATGTTTGCATGCAAGTAAAATGGCACATGTCCCCACCAGCAATAAATCTGACACACTAGCTTCTTTTTTAGAAAGATACTTATCAGCATAATGTACAGCTAGATGTAATGTTTCAGTATTTAGTTTGAAAGTTTCCGTTGTGTAAATGAACCAGTCAACAAATGAAGAACGCATTTTTATGCTAATTTCACTTTCAGATCTCCTGAACAAAGGACAATTTTTACTTTCTGCTTCTTTCATATGAAAATAAATGTCATTTATGAGCACATTATTCGTATAAAAATGTTCATCATCTTGAATGAAGTCAACCGGCAGTTCATCACCATATAATGCAGGTTTTATACCTTTATTGTTTATTTGTTTTTTGAATCCCTTTTCCAGTTCATTCTGAAAAAACGAGTGCACATTTTCACATTTCTTCGAAACTTTTATCTTATTTTCTTTATCGTCAATAATTTCGTTCTTTTTTCCCTGTTGTCCAGTACGGATTTGACGTACTTTCTGGTCAGGACATTGTAAATCAGCTAGAGGACGTCTTTGCAGGGTAATTTGATTAGAATATGATTCAACTGGAAGTTTTGAGTCCCATGGTTGAAACGTAGAGAAGTAAGGCAGATTTTCTTTCTTTGTAGGTTGAAACATGTTTGACCGCAACAAATATTATAACAAATCAAAGCCAATCGGTGTCAAATAATATTTCAACTTATCGTTTCAGTACTTCATATGGTAACAAAAAAAGTAATCGTTATATACAAAGAAACATAAATATTTATGAAATACTCTACATAAATGCTCCACAATTAAATATTAAAAGAATAAAATCAAACCAAAATCTCAGATCTTCTACTCAACAAGATAGGTTGTAAACTTTAAATTGCCACTTTTTTGCAATTGAAGTAAAAGTGTATAAAGTTAACGGTTATGTGCAAATTATTTTTTGTATGTTTTATAATTTTATTTTACCGTTTAATACACAAAGCTTGATTCATTGTTTTTTGCTTTCTACTTTTTTGAAATTAATAAAACAGTTCAGTGAAGATTTTAATTTAAATTGTGAAAAAGTATGCTGCAAAATATTGTCGGTAGTGAATGTTTTGTTCATGAAACTGGCGGAGTAATATGATAGGTGGGTTCTTGCATGAATATGGGTAGCGTCAGTCAGAGGATGCGTTAAGGATTTAGCCAAGTTCTTTTTAGTGCCTCTAGACGGCGCTAGCAGTCTGCAGTTATCTATAGGCGCTAACAGGAACTATCTCAATTCTATGAAAGGGGTTATAAGATTTGGCAAATACGCAAGTTTATGGCGAACTATTCCAATCTTTTCCATTGTTGTTTAACATTTATTTACCGATTTTGTTCACCATTTTATTCTGCTATAGCTTTGAATCATCAAACTGTTTTTGTTTATTTTACTCTTTCTGAAATTTTACTCTTTGCTTTCACATTCGCACAGAAATTTATCTCATAATTTTTTTAATTGAAATTGAATTTAATGTAAATAATTTTTTTTATTATTAAAATGTATTTATTTATAGAGAAATGTTTAAAGTTATTTCCTAAAAATTATTATTTATTAAATAACTTCTTAAAAACATTAATGTTTTTATTTATAATTTTTTTTATTTATTTTATTATTATTTTTCATTTGAAAGAATACGTCTCCAACCGTTTGAAATAATTGGAAATATTTTGATTCAAAATTTCTATAAACAAATGCTTTTATGTTATTGCGATTCGAAGTAACATTTGGGTGCAAAGATTCTCCATATAATATATGTATAAATATTTTACTATATTCTAATTCTTTTCTAATAAAAGAGAAAGTATGCTGAGGAAACAGTAATGTGTATCTGCAGAGGAAAATGAATATGCTTTGTAGGTTGGGAGAGTGTAAAGTTTGGTTGAGCAATTTCTAATTTTTATTATATAAAAACAACGGGGAAACTTTGATGTTTTTCTCCAATAACTCTCGAAAATTTTTTCCTATTAACAAGGATTTTAATGCATCTTTCGGGGTAGATTGTTGGACTGGAGAAGTTCCATACTTGGCTGACAGCTATTTCTTGGATAGTAATATTAAGAAGTACTGTCTCAAAAATTAAAAAAAGAATTTAATTACAAAAATTAACAAAATTTAAGCATTTTCTTTAATAATTTTGAGTCGTATCACTAACCAAAAACAAGTTTGCACCATTTTAAAATTTTAAAAAATTAGTTTCTCAGTTCACTTTTTTATAAATTCCATTCAATATTTTTCTCGTTTGATCTTAAGGTTTTTGAAAATATTTTTAAGCACATTTTTCAAAAATATTTTCTATTGGTTTAGTAAACTGTACTTCTACATGAGTATGTTTATTAAATACAATTTTATGTGCATATTATTGTTATTTTAATTTTTTAAAAATATATAACTAAACAATTAAAATTGCAACCATGGCTTCCTATAATATTTTGAATGAAGATTCAAATCTACTTCATTAGTTTCATTTTTATTATTCATGTGTTATTTATTTCATTTCATTTATTTTAGGTTATCATAAAATTAAAAATTATGAATTAAACATAACGAGGACGTCATAGGTGGGTTTTTTTCCCTAATAAAATGAATTTTTTTCTAATAAATGAACAGAATTTTTTTTAAAATATTTACATTAATACATATAGTAATAAATTTACATGAATATATGTAGTATATGTTCTTCAGAAACTTTAATTTTTAAAATATCGTTCTTATCTGTAAAATAAGTCATTAACAATAGTGCTGGTAATACACCATTCAACAATATACACCTACACCTTTATTGAAATTTTTACCGATAAGATATGTGTTTTTGAAAACCATATTCTAAACAATGTAATTATTTCTAATTTCAGAAGAATTCATGGCCATTTTAAACCTTCCAGAGGCCCCGAGAACAAGCAAACCTCGTCCTTTTTCCTCCGAATTTTTATTGATTTTATTTTAATTTTTATTCAGAAATTTTAAGTTAAAAATTTTAAAAACTGAAGTTGCAAGTCCCTTTCTGAAAAATCCATTTCAATACTGCGCATATAAAAAAATTGCAGTCAAAATGTAAAATTAATTTTACTCAATATGTTGAAAACAACTTTTTATAACACTCTAAACAATATTGTAGAAGGAGGGAATATATATATATACATATACTTAAACTATAAAACTCCCCATTTTTTTTGAATTACAAAATAGCATAATGAATAACTTGTAAATGGTAATTAGGAATATTTCTAGAATAAAGTTCCAAAATTAATTTAATCAATACTTGATTATGATTGAATAAATTTGACTGCAGGGTCCTTTGTCATTAAATGAAAGTATAAAACTAAATACCTTTCTACAACTACAAAAAAATATCAACAGCTGAGGGACCCCTTGACAGTTGCCAACTTTATCTATTTAAAAATCTTGTATTTCCTCCCCCTCCTTGATTAGAATTATTTAAATAATCTCTTTGACTGTTGACATTACAGCTCCTGTAGAGTAGATTCAAATATCTTGGGAATTTAATTGTATCTATTAGAAATGGCTTTCAGGGTTAAGTTTGGATGTGCCCATTGCTTCAAACGTTCTTAAGCATTTTTTTTTGTATAGTTATCTCACAATGAGCTCAGAGTTTGCAGAAGTCTAATCAAGATCAGTATTAGATTTCAAGAACAAATGAATTTAGAACATTAGTTTCTTCATTAGAAGAAATGAAGTCAGACTTCTGTTATTGCATTGTAGGAGAAACTTTTGTTGTAAAATTAAAGAAAATTTTATAGTGATGTTTTATTTCATCATAACTATATAAGCGAACATTCACTTTTATTTCTGTAATGTAAAAAAATATTATAATCATATTTTCCATCAAGTAATTTCTCACAAAATGGAAGTAGAATCTAACCTGCAAAAGCTAGAGATGCATAATCCACGATTTTTTCAATAACAAATAATTTTGCTATTGTTATTTTTAAATATTTGTTCCAAATATCTGTTATTTCAATCATATTATTAATTAAAAATTATTAATTAGTATTGAATATTAAATTTTTTAATTTTAATTAATACTTAATTAACTAATTTAAGTAATGTGTGATTGAATTAATTTATCTATTTCAGCTTACTATTTTAATTCGATTGTTTCATAACTTTTTACTTAATTTGATTATTGAAGTAAACCATTTTCTAAAAAGGTTGAATTAAAAATATATGTCATTTCTTTAAAATGTCTTGTATAGTTCAATATTTTACCAATAGATAACGCCAGCAGTGACCACAATAAACGCAATCACAGCGTTACGTCACAAGCAGTTAAAAATTATCTATAGTGCTTTGCAAAATGAGAATATTGGAAAGTCAAGGTCAATAACACGTAGTGATGCATAATCCACGGTTTTTTCAATAACAAATAATTTTGCTATTGTTATTTTTAAATATCTG
>JAPMOQ010057453.1:0-12908 GCA_026543055.1 Argiope trifasciata | reverse complement strand
CTTAAAAAAGTGATATTTATCAAAGGCCATCAAATAAAACCAACTATTTGCTATTAAAAAATTATGCAAAAGTGTATTGAAAAGAGAACAATATATTGTTTTGGAGATCAGAGAACTGCTAAAGAGAATTTGACAATAAGACAGATATATTAATTTTGAAGCAGCTCATAATGCAAGCAAAAGGTAACTTGTCCCAAGCTGATGGTGTTATGTGTTTTTACATTCTAGGAATATTTCACTTTAGTTTATTCAGAATCTGAAACAGTGAATAAGAACAGGAATATTTTAGAATATGAAATTGAGATAAACTTCCTGGCCAAGATTCAAACCATAGTTGAGCTGATTAACTGTCCTGTTCTAAGCCATCTGATTGTTGGTTAAGCAATTGTAAATTAATATGAATTTTCTGAAAATTATTAGTAAGTTTGGGATGCTGATAAAAAGTACAGAAATGTGTGTAACATAATCATTGTTATTATTGTTGTTATTATTTTTTAGTTTTGAAAACTTTGATTAATGCTATTTATATTCATTGGTTAAGAATCAAATTTGTATTTATTTTTGGTGGTCTAAATATGTTTCCAATTTGCAATATTACCACTTCTTTTTAAATATTTATAGATTTTAATTCTGTTCTAATGCAATTTTTTTAAGTCTGACTTCTATTAATAATCCCAAATTTCTTAGTGAAATAAAATCTAAACGATTTTAGTTTCTTACAAATCAAAGTTCTAGGAGTTTTGATATAAATACAGTTTGCTTCTTGACACCTGAACTTACCACTGTGTTTAAAGATTTATGTTTTGGTATACTCATAAGAGTGTTTGGAATCGAATCATTTCTCCTTGAGTGTGGTAATGTACTTATTTTTATAATAATATATTTGAATAAATTATTTGAGACAACCAGCTTATTTGTGGGAAATATTACTTTTGTTTATTTTTTGGAAATTGTTTCGATTTTATATTAATTTTTCATTATATTGTTTATTACGAACATGTTGTTAAAATTTTAAAAAAAGTCAGGTGTTTTAAAACCTTAATGAAATAAAAATGCTTACTCAGTGTTTTCATTGTGTCAAAAATAATAGTTAATCTATTATTTTGAAAAACTTAATTGTATATAATCATAATTATTGCATATTTATCTTCCTAATTGAAGATGATTACATAAACCAGGGTGCGTTTCATCATGAAAAGTCTTTAAAAAGTGCTTACATTTGAAAGCCCTTTTCATGCACCTTAAAAGTGCTTAATTTCATTAAAATGACCTTAAAAGTGCTTGATTTTCTTGAGAAATGCAAAGAAGATATTCCTTTATGTTTCCCTATTCGATGAATACCTTAAGTCAGAAACAGCCACAAATATTTGTTTATTGGATATGTCAAAAGAGAAAATCGACGAAACAGAAGCATTCAGTAAAGCGTTGCAAGAGTTTTAACCCATGTTAATATAATGGTTAATGCACTTTTTCTTTTTGCATTCTTTTTTCAACTTTGGGCCCCATATTGAAATATTGGAAATGTTATTAAAAAAGAGCGAAATACGAAATATGCCGGTCTGGTTGCAACTCGAAAACGTTTCAATTTCTTTTACATGTTGTGTTCTAAATAGCGAATAATTTATTATTATTATGCATAGCAACTTCATGTTCAACTTTTTATGTGATCTTAAAGATTGCACAGATTATGAGAGACACACATAAGACTAAAAACAAACATGAAATATAGTGAGTAAATGAAATAAAGGTTATCTAGCCGTTTTTATTCTTATTGCCGTGAAGAACTTAACACATTCGATTATTATTCTTCTTAATATATTGTTACGATTCTTTCTATTTACATCCCTTTTTTGGCGCATTATATTGATTTTTATACTTCCATTTATTTATATTTTAATCTATTTTTATATTCTTTAAAAGCTATTTCCATAACTCCTAATCTTTAATAAAATTTTCTTGCAACAAAATGACATCAAAAATTTAAAAAAAAATGTTCAGATTTGGGATAATAATTTCTCAATAAGTACTGCTTCTTTGAAATAGAAAAAAAAATCTATTCTTTAAAAAATATTTTATATTTGTTTATTGCTTAATAAGGTGAAAAATGTTGAAAATTTCGTCATTAATGAGTTGAACCCGATATTTAAAAAATGAATAAAAATATGTTGTTTTTTTTGTTCACAAACTAAATCATATATTTCTTAAGCTGTCTACAAATTTAAGCAAATCATTTTATAAACTTCTAAACAATGAAATTTGTTGTTTTATATCTCTTTTCGAGGTGAGACAATTTTTAAACAAATTTAATGATATAATTTGGTTTCATAGAAGTTTTTTGCCTATCTTTTTTATATGGATATTCTAAATATAACTATGTGTAAACGTTATAGGAAAATAAAAAATAAAAAATAAAAAAAAAATGTTCCTAACGTATTCATATACTTTAAACATTAAAAAATAATAATTTACTAAAATTTTGAGGTTAAAAGTAATAAGACAATTTTTTGTAACCTGAATATTTCTGATCACTGTATCTTATTATATTAAATAAAAGGATTTTAAAAACTTATTTAGAATATGCACTGTCATCAATTTTTCTGGTGGTTTTGCCAGTCTTATAATGATAACCATTCCAGAATGCATAGTTCGTAGCTTAATAGGAATGGAGCTAAAATTTCTCAATGAAGCAAGTGCAGGAGGACAGTTACTCTTTCTCTGCCATTTATGCCGAATCTTGTTTGCTGCTGCACATATAAAAATCAAATCACTCTTGGTCATGATGTGCTTCTACGTCAATGACGGCAATTATAGAAATGATTTATCCATCTAATTAATCTGGTACTTTGTTTAAAAAATATTGAAAAATATCAAAGATCTTGATTTTTAACCTTACACTTAAATGTTTGGTAATGATTTTTTTTTTTCATTTTTATTATATGTTTTAATTTTTGTCAATGCCAAAAAAACATCATTTGTTTTACAAAGAAGACATTGAGCTAATATTATGAAAATGCAGAAATAAATATTACAATTTAAAAAATGCACATTTGAATTAATTTAAAACATTTTTTAATTAAAAATTATGTATCATTATAAAACAGAAAATAACCTCATAAGAGTGTTTTGAAAATACATTGGTTTACATGTACAAAGGTGCTTAATTTTTTTCGCTAAGGTAATTAAAAAGTGCTTAAAAGTACTTAATTTTTGCTGCACCTCCTCACTATGCACCCTGTAGAGCTATTGACTTAAATAATACTAAAGGTAATTTTACAATGTTTGACTTTCTGCTGTAATTCCCCTTCCCCAACTATGACAATATATGACTTGTCCATTTTATCCATCTGCTTGTTTGTGAAATGAGTAACAAATAATAAAAAGGTAATAAGGAACCAAAACTTTCAGATCGTAAATCTTAAATTATTATGTTACGAATAAAACTCAATACTTTATCAATTTCTTCTAGTAATCAAACATATCAAGAAGAAAGTTTTTAATATATTTTTTTGTTACCCCAAAGGTTGAGAAATTATCTGAAATGTTTAACTCTTTTCTTAAAGAATTCAATGACAGGAAAAAAAGAAGGCAAGAGCATCAAGCAAGAAAAGAGTTACGACATTAATTGTCATCAACATCTAATGTAAAGTCAAAAACAGAAGGTATTAATAAGTTATATTTAGCTTCTTCATCAATTATGCATCAGGTTTCAGCATCTATTTTTTCAAGTAATGTTGTGAATAAGTTGCGGGCTGAAAAATAAAATCAGAAAAAAGCACTGAAAAATAATTGTGCTCTTAAATCAGCTCCACAATCTAAGAAATTTGCATCTGTTTCCGAATCTGCAGTTGAGACTAAGAAAAGAGAAATTGACCCAATCTTCAGAATGAAACAACCTACATATACGTCTGCAGCATGCCCTCTTCCAAGTCCTATTTCACCAGCTGCCTCTAATGGTGGCTGTAGAATGAAAGTTAGAGACGGTGATTCTAAACCTATGTCATTTGAGAAGGAAAAAAGTTTACGGGAAAATCTTTTAAAACTTAAAGATAATAATATTTTTCTATATAAATTTTAAAACTCAATATATTCTGTTCTACTTTTTAAATGAATTGAAAATATACTCCACTTTAACACTCTGTATATATATAAAATAGCTTTAAGGGTATCAATCAGTTTATTATTTTCCTTTTTAACTATAACTGTCTTTTTTTTAAAAATATTTCTCTCTGAGAATTTTCAACTGATTGAAAATATTTATTGTTAGCAGAAGAGATATCAAAATTATTTAATTACCCAATCAATGATTGTTTTTAATTCTTGAACAACACTTTATCTATTTTAATCTAGTTCTTTTTCAGTTTTTTCGAAGTTATGGTATCTTTTTTATTTTGCTCAGTGTGTTAGGGCCCGCGATGGGCTGCGCCTCACCATTTCGTTGAAGGTTCTGTTTCCTCATGTTTTTCTGCATGACATTCAACATTTCTCAAAATCAAATTAATCTTTTGTATATTTTGATTGCCATTCAGTTTGTAGAATAGCTGCTTGTGATTTTACTACAGGTATTTACGAAATCTCTAAATGGGTTTCTTCAAAAAGATTTATGCTCCTCAATAATTGTATAATCAGGATAAATGTGTTGATTTCTACTATATCAATCTTGAGAGAAAGTCATCTCTTAGCTATTATTTAGTATTACACAAATATGAATATTCACCCATTATATATCAAAACTATTCACATTCCCTCTAAAAATATTAGTCCTTTATAATTGGGTTTCAGCAGATGTTTTTTATCTAGTCGCTGCTCCTACTCTTCGCACTTAGTGACACATGGCATAGTCTATTTAAGCATTGGACTTTAATGTGCTATACATTTTCTAGTTAATCAAAATTCTATAAAAACTTCTTTTTAACTCCATTTCATAATGCCACAGACCTCTGATGATAAAACATTTCATGGGAATTCTTTTCGTTTTATTGTAATAGTATAGTAGAAAGTAAGAGTGAAAAACTCTTAACTTCCCCAAAGTTGCTTTTTATTCTAATTTATAATAATTAATGAATAGGTATGATCATTTAGTGTCCCTAATTCAAAATATAATTTTTTTGTATTTTTTTTTCATAATGAAAGTGGTTTGAAAAAAATATGAAAGTACTTTAAACGCTGATAAAAAAAACATTCCACAAAAATTGGCATTTGTGTCATTTTATGATTCTACTTGCTCATATAAAGGGTAAATAGATATAATATTAGACATTATTCTATAGTTGCCATAGTTTATGTAGAGAGATTGGTAGGGAATGCCCAATTTACATTTTCATCTAATATCATTTGTTGGATAAAATTCTGTCTTGAAAAATAATTAGCTTTTCTTATCTTCTCTCTGATTTTTCTTGCAATTAGCGAGAATTCAGAATTGTCTGAATTACTATTGACCATATATATTATGCTAGTTATATGTATAGAAATGTATAATGTCTAGAAGTAGCGTTATAATATCTGTATAACTTTTTTTATAGGCAACGAAGCAGCTGCTGTTACTACTGTTATAAAACATCTTGAGCCTTCATGCTATAATGGAATGGAAATCGATAGCTTAAAGCCATCAACATTAAAGGAACTCCGAAAGTATTTGGAAAAAATAAAAAACGATGGGCGTAAGTTACCTGTTTTTACATAAATTATAAAATTGGGGGGGGGGAGAAGACTGTTTTAATAGAATATATATGTATACATACAATACGCTTCTGAGTATCCGACCTAATGTAATGGGAAGTCCGGCCAAATGACAGATTTGCCAGAGTTCTTTAAACTCATTTCTTTGACCATGAATACCAAGAACTTTTTGTAATTTTACTATTGACACCTGTTAAATTTTCTTATTCTTAACTTATATTTTCTTATTTTATTTTATTCTTACATTAGTCCTACATAACTGTTAAATTTTCTTATTTTCTTTCGTTATGTGCTGATTACTTCTGTAAGCCTCGTATGATACTTTGTGGTGAAAGGGGATATTATAAATGCTTCAATAATAATAATAAAAAAATACCAAAAAGCAAAGTTTGTATACCGACTCACTGTTATAATAAGTATTTTCTCATTTCTCTTTGAGTACTACGCACTCCTTTTATTTCAAACTGCTTTGAATGTGAATTTATGAATACTGTTCATACTGTGCAATTATGATTAGGAATAGCAAAAAGTAATGTAGTTCATTATGCATTGATGAATCAATGAACGCGGTTCTTTTCCTGTCACAAGTAGCATTCTGCATTAGACGCATAAAAGAAGGATCGTAGCAGATGCCCACTTCCAATGTCTTAACAATGTTGTTCATGAATGCCTTGCTTTCCTCATTTAATTATGATAAAAGAAATTTAGGCCGGATAGTATGGAACCCAGATATTCTAGGGGGTTAAGATCTTTCTCTCTTTCTATGCATGTGTATTTACATGTAAGTAACATATAAATTTCAATTACTATTTCATATTCCATTTGCTTTAACAACACGAATGATGCTAGTAATAAGAATAAAAAGCTGGCAGAAAAGGGTAAATATTAATTTAAAATTTGATACTTGAGTTTCTAATTCTTTATAAACATGATCAAGTTTACTATATAGGGGATTTTATGTATAAGAGGTAATTTAGTTTTCATCTTGCCGGTAATGTAAAATCTAATAAAACTGTAAAATGACAATAAGCCATTAAAAAGAATTTCTGAGGATTTTGAGTTTTGAAGTATCTTTTATAATCTAATTATTATAACTTTATTTGTTTGACATTTATCTGGTTGTATAAATATCATCAGAGCCTTCACAGAGTTTCAGAATTAGCTATTTTCCATAATCCCGTTTTTCCAGGAGGAAAACTTGTGAACTTGCATCATTTTGCTTGCATTTCTCATGGTTCATCTTTATCTCTCAGCTGAGAGCACATGGCTTTGGTTATTGACCTTGGATTGGCAATATACTTTAAAAATTGTCTCAGAGGTGAATTTTCCCCCATATTGATACAAGAATTCTATATATCTTTCAGCTGTAATTTTACTTATATATTTCGACGTGGTATTCTTAGTTTTGAAAGACAAATATTATTTATAATTAAAGAAATTTTGAATCGATATAAAGTGAGATTGTAAGTTTATTGTGTTTTTTATTATACACAATATAAACATTTTTTTTTGTGAGAAAATGAATTTGCTAATTGTGGTAAATTATATCGACTTAGAGTAAAATACTACAAAATTAAGCTGGAAGATCTAAAAATAAGCAAGAATGACACCAATTTTCCTTTTTTTTTTTTTTTTTTTTTGTGAATAAGAATGGGATTTTCTTATGGTTTTTGTCTCATTTGTGTCAAACTTTCTGCTGTGTGATAAACAATTTTGAGCTTAATACATCATTTTATAATTCGTTTTCATCATTTTTTTTCAGATACGTGGTACTTTGTACTCATTTTTTTTGCTTTTAATTTGTGCTCATTTTGACCCATCGTAGAGCAACTTGTGATTTTTCACATATTAAACATTGTTAGTTAAGGAAATCAGTGAGCTTTAATCATAAAAAGTCAGGAAAGAAAATTTTTTTAATAATTCGAATAATTCTGCATGCTAAATGGGAATCTACTGGGTAGTAGTATCTATCCATGATAATTTGAGCTTTTTCATAATGTTAAATATCAATTAATGTCTATAAAATGATTTCCAAAGGATACATGTTTTAATTAGAGCTTTTTTTCATCTAAATCGTAGAAATTGATAATTTTAATTAACAGAAATTATGTTTTTAGTTGCTGACAATGATACCAATAGTACTGATAGCAATAGTACTAGTAGTAGCAGCAGCAGCGAATCGGTTGTGTATTATAGTGATAGTAGCAATTCATGCAGTAATAATTCAGAATATGGTAAGTGCGGCCTTTTATTTCCCTCTCCTTGTAACTTTTTTAAGGTTAGGGTATTACTTTATCTACAAATGTTAGTTAGCTGTCTAAATCTTATCTTAAAATATGCATTTTTTTATCACATTTCTCTGAAACAGAAGATTAAGCCACTATTTTGATTGTGAAGAATTTTTTTTGTTTGCTCAAAAAAATATGTTTAAATAATAATATTACTGTTAATCTGCAAATTAGCTATAGCTAATCTGCATGTTAATGGAGTTATGTGTTTCAATGCAGAAAATTGTTTCACATCTGAAATTACCTAGTGATTTACAAATTAACTAGATAATCTGTGCATTAATTATTACACTCGTTAATTTCTCAGAACTTAATAGACACTTGTTAAAGTGAAAATAAGATCTTTGCAGAACAAAAACATTTTGGCATTCTTAAATTTAATGCTGTATAGTTATTTTTTGATATTCAACAAATCAGTATAAGGTAGTTGAATCATCAACACATTAGTTGAAAGAAGGAATTATCATTTAATTGAAAAACCATGATACAAAGAATCAAACATTTAAATACGAAACTACAATTAAGAAAATTTCTTAAACATGATAAAAATATACTTATTATTGCAATTCTCACTTTGGCTGATGATACTTTGAGTCGCATAGCAATTAGTTTTTTTGGAAGAAGCGCATCGATTTGTCATCTACACTTAGATAGTAGTACATTGTAGTCACATTTTTAAATTCCTGTCTATTAGGACTAAGGTAAATCGGGAAAACAAACCTTTTGAACTTGGACTATATGGAAGCTGCTGATGTGGACATTATTTAATTAAAATGCAGAACATTCTTGATTCTATGTTTTAATGGATAAATCAGTTAATCTGCAGATTAGTCAGGTAATCTGTACATTAATGGTATTGACTGTAATAATAACAATAGAAATAAGCTTCACTAAGCCCATTTTTTTTATTGCTGTGTGTATCCACTTCTGAGTTGCAGATATGACAAGCGAAAATGTTTATGATCAACTTGGAGAGGACTTATTATTAATGGTCATTTCAAACTATATTTGTCCTTCCTGATCTAAAATTGTATGTCCAATAATATACGATTTGTCTTTAAATTTATTTACTATAGAGAAATTTATTTTATTTTGCATTGTTACATTATAGATGACTAGATATTATCAAACAGTTGTTGACTTCATTTGTTCACTATATGAATTTTTTGATTAAATGTAAAGGTGAAAATTAATTTAAGAAATTGTGGCATTTAAAATTAAGGCTTTCTATATTACGGTCTTTTTGTTTTACTTATTTTTTAAGAAAATTTGATCTTTCTTTTTCTGTTGATTATATATATATATGATCGACAATGTGAAAAAAATATATATAAATCTATAAAAGCTGTACGAATATGTTTTTATGGACACATGTATTAAATTTAAAATACGATTTTTGAAACAGGTGCAAGATATCCTGATTCGACTACTAGTCCTAAAATAGTGGAGTCAGACATAGCATATATCCTAATCCTGCATCCTTGTTCCCAGATTTGAAAAAAGTATGAATTATTTTTCATAGTCATGGTTATATTATTACTTAAATAATGCTTTCTAATATTTATTGTTTTGCTGTTTTATTTTTTCTTGTAAATCAGGCTTTTGATAAATTGGTTATCCTTATTCTATTTTAATAATTGCCACTGTTTTGTCATTTTTATCCTAAAGCTGGCTGTTATTGTCTTCTATTAACCGAATTTTAGAGATGAATACATATAATAGCTAGCATCCAAATCATGGTTATACTCATTGCTATACTTTTCTTGTATATAAATTATTTTATAGGTAATATTATCACTATTTCATAATTAAGAATAAATTATTAAAATGAAATAAAAATAGTTGAATCCTAACTGAAGCATTACCATGCTTCTGTTTCAGACTAAAGTTTTAAATTTTTTCACCAAGCTTTTGCTTTATTTAAAATTATTATTACTAGACTTTAAAAAATGCACATTATAGATACTGCATTATGTATGAGGTATTTTAATCAGATTTTATTTTATGTAATGCAGAGAACACGAAAAAAGGGACAAATTTTTAAAAACTTTGTTGAATTCGTGAAATTGAGCATTTTTCAATGTAAACTGTGTAGTCTAATCAGAAATAAAATGTCACAGATTATCACTTTCCTGTAATATTTGAAAGGATTAATGTCATTCACTTCATTTGATATCTTGCATGTAAAGATTGCTTGGTTACAAATCTATCATTTATTTATTTTTTTAAAAAATCTTTTAGTCAAAAAGTGATATCAGCTATACTCCAAAAAAATAGCCAGTATATGTATTATTTAAAAATATTTGATTTGCTTTTTATTTTGACCTGTAATTTCTAATGGTTTGAAAAACTTAATCTTTTGTTTTGTTTTGTTACATTTAAAATACTTTGATTTTTTTAGTTAATAAAATAAAATTTATTGTATAGGGTTTTATTAAAAATGAACGAGAGAACTCATATATGGAGGCTTGTAACTCGTCATTTCTTGCTTCTGACACAAGCGGGCCAATTTTTCAACCAAATACAACAGGAGCTTCTCAATGCTTTCCCAAAGACAGTGCAAGAAGAGTATGCACAATAAACAGTCCCAATGTGGTAAAACTATATTAATTGAAATTATATATATATATATATATATATCCGGGATTATGATGTCAAATGATTTTTGGAATGTTTTATTTACATATTGTCTGACATCATCAATAATCTGTATTAAATTAGTGAACCATCTCAAAGAATTTTTCGATTATATCTATATTAGTATAGTTTAAATAAATTAATAATTTTACATGTATTCCAGTAACAGAGCTAAAAGAAAATTTTGTAGCTCTCAATTGTGTTATTATCTTACATACGATATCAGTGACTTGAAATCTGGCAAATGAAAAACCATTGTGGTTAAAATAAAATTAGTAGTGTATCCTATCTTATAGATTTCTCTTTTTAAAAAATAATAAAGACCCATTGTAGCTTATTGACTTATTAAATAAGGTAAAAGAATCAATGATTTTTATTAATTAATTGCAGTTTATAATTATGTTAATCAATCGCTTAAAATCTAGCATAATGAAATTTTAACTTCACGCCGCAAGTTTTAAAGGATCAGTATTTCTCGCACTGTGTACTTTTTGAATATTTTCATTATTTGAAAATTTCTCGAAATTATTTTGCACTATATATATATATATATATATAACCATTAATATTTTGTTTCTAAATCCATTTTGTGGAAAGTTGCACTGATTTTCACACTTGCATATAAATACTTTCTTATTGCAAGTTTACATTTAGAAGCTATATTCTGAAATACTAATGAATATATATATATTTTCAAATTTGATATTCCTGCAAGTTCTGCAGTTTCTGAACTAGACGATAAATAATTTATTCGTTATTTTAATGCTTCTTTTAAAGCTTTAAAATAAATAAAAAACATTTAATTTTCATGTTATTTATTTATTGATCCCCAATATTGTAAGCATGTATTTATATACAGCTTATTTTTTTAGTTTTATGAACTAGGTGATATATTTCTTAAAACTATATCCACAATTTCAAGCGAATCTTTTTATGAACTTCCAAATTAAAAGATTTTTTCTTCTGACCTCTATTTAGCCAGGACGGGGCATATTTTTAAAACAAATTCTGCAATTACAGCTTATTTAATTTAGTTTCATATATGTTTTTTTATAATCTTTTTTATGCAAATATTTAAAAGATAGCTATATTTGAACGCTGCTATTGTTTTCTTTTAAAAATCGGATTTTAAAATTTATTTTCAATATTGTTACAAACATGTAATTTTGCTTTTCAGCACGAATAGTGTCACAAGAAAGACCGATTTACAGTCATATTGGATGCCGTCTCATTGATCCAATTGCTTGCCGACTTGACGATGCATTTGGCAACAAAATGGATAATGCTCAAAACTTCGAGAATTTTCTCCATTCATCCATTAGGAACTGAGATACGTCCAGATACCCTCTGATTGGTCGAGAAGTGGCTAACCCCGACTCCTGAGAAATATAAAAGCTTGACACTCTCAAGTCGTGGAGTCGATCCAGGTCGGCGCCCTGATCTTGCTCTCACATTGGCTCCCCTAACCACTCCAGGCTGGTCCTGCTCCAGGAATGTACTCTGGCTTGCTAACATCATTTCTTCATATTCCTTCGGAGATGATCACGCTTTTTTATTGACTGTCAGGTTGTTAATAATTTTTTCATCATTTACCGGAGATATTGCCTCAACTCAGAGGCTAGGTGCTCCGTGAACGATCTAATTGAAGTTGAAGTTGAAGTCGTGGAGTCTTCGTTAATTGAGTCAACTGCTAAAGCTGGAAGAGTGTTTCATGTATCTGCAGAGTCCGTTGAGCGAAGCTCCGAGGATCTCCTCTTCCGCTGAATCCTGTCTAGCCGCTTGTGTGCTGCGGACGTTGTTACTACCGGATATCTTGTTGTGGTCTACTTTGTGTTTGTCCATTGTATATATTTGTCGACTGCAAATAATTTTCGTCTTTGTGCTGCTCTGTCTTTGTAAAATAAAAGTCGTCGTTGTTTCTTACTGAGGCCTTCTGATTGTGTTTTTCATACCGTACACTGAACGAACCCGACGGAGGTGAAGTTCGTAACAATATAGAATTGCTCTATCGTCAATTTCACTGCAGTTTTGCCCATCTTGTATGGTAACCATTCTGTAATGCTTAGTTCTTAGCTATATAAGACGATAACTAAATTCTTTAAGCATAGCGTAACCTTCTGCATTAAGGAAATCATTTTCACAAATGATATATTCATGTAAAAAAAGCTGGCAGTTTGATATTTTAAGAAATGCTCAAAAATATCACAGATCTTGGTTGTTAATCTTATAAAAATGGACACAAAGTTTTTTATTGGTAGGTTTTTTTTATGGTCTCTTATTGTTTTTATCAAACCCAAAAGGACATGA
>JAPMOQ010057449.1:0-12067 GCA_026543055.1 Argiope trifasciata | reverse complement strand
TTCCAATTGCTGTGATGCATCTTAATATGGGATAGAAATTATCAGATTATTAATTAACGTTCTTCGTGTAATTAAACTATGGCACTATATTCAGGTAACCTCACATGTTATGTATGTAAAGCTTAATCTTAAGGTGTTCTATCCGAATCTGTAAACATCCGATGGTGTATGCATTGTGAGGCACCCTGTAAATGTTAATACTTGTTCCATTTTGCAATTATGAATTTCTTTCTCTAAGAAATGATTTCATAATTCAAATTATGTCCAGACATGTAAAAGGCAACATAAATTGATTATTTTTCATCTGTAATACTAAGAAAAAATGTAAATCTTGATGCTGATTTAGTTTCGGAGACGATTCAGATTTGGCAATTTTCCTTCCCCCATATCATTTTTTCAAATGATGCTTATCGAATAATTTGGCTTAAACAGTGCAAATGTTTTGTTGAAAACAATATCTTCATCACTGGATTCTCAAACTTTGGAATAATGCATCATTTGAAACCAGTATCGTAGCTCCTTTTAATATTATTATTTTTTTATTTATCTTTTGCTGGATAATAATTGAAGAAATATAGTTTTTCATCTTCTACAATGTTCATTGATTATAATTATTTTATTGGTCTGCTATTTTGATAATGTCAGTGATTATTTTATTCGGAATTTATTTTATGTTATAAAATACCACCAGTTTTACAGATTTAAATGTAACAAAATTATAATTTATTAGTTGCATGTGTTTTTTGAAGAAAAGCTGTAATTCTGATATCATCCTAAAAATTTTTTCTAATATTGTAGCATTTTTATTGAACACATATTTGTTTGAAATGTAAATTTTTTCCAATAGACTTTATGATGGAGGTAAATTTCACAATAACAATTTATTCCCTTCTTGTTATGAATTAAATTTACTTTTGAATTTAAATAGAATATTTCTCAAATTTTTTACAAATTTGAGCACATACATGATCTAAATTTGCCAGCAGTTACCAAGCGGAGATTGAACAAATTTGGCAAGACTTTGCACCTGTATAAAGGTTTTTTAATAAGTTTTTATGATACTTAGCTCCTGAGTCTTTTGACAGTATGCCAAATCATTCTTGTAGGTGAATATTGTTTTCTTCATTGACTGGATTAGCGAAAACCTTTTGACTGAGATGAACTCATTTGGATTGTAATTAGTTAATGATATATAAATGAAAGTATTATGATTGTTCTTATTTTTAATTAATTTAAAATGCTTAAATAATTAATCAACAAAAATTTAGAAATATGATGGAAAATAATGTAATAATTTAACTAATAATTTTAGGAATAAATTTTGAAATTTTTTGAAAACAAAATACCAATCTTCAAAATTTAAAGATTTAATATTTTATATAATAGGATCAGATTATTTTAATTATATTTTTATGATGCAAAATGTACGTATATTTTTTATAATTATAATTTTTGGTGCAAAGATAATTTTTCTATATTATTAGAATGTATATTATGGGAAAATGCATGCGTAAAATCATTCAAAATAGTACAAAGCATTCAAAAAAGAATTCTATATTTAATTTTACAATTTAGGTGTTTATTCGCATTCATTCAGAATATATTTGTACTTATTTTCATGACTGTAAGTGCGATAGATTTGTCTAGACATTACTGATATCCTAACAATAAAAAATGTACGCAAACACTTTCTTTTATAAGTATAAATTTATTCATCTAATACATTATATCATTTATTATTCAAAGGTTTTTGTCTGGATATCCCCATTACTCAAATAAATAAACGTATATACAAACATTTCTTTTAATAAGTATAGATGTATTCATCTAGAATATTATTTCATTTATTGATCAAACATTTCAGCCATAACATAATTGTAATAACTACAGCCAAAAGATGTGATTTAAACCTCGTCTGGAATATGTAAGGGTTTTTTTTTATTAATTTACTTATTTTATGTTATTTACTTCTAATAATAGTATCACTAATTCACAGGATATTAATATTCATCTCATGCCTTCTACAGAAGTACAGCTCTATAATTCAGTAATCAATTTACTATCATCACCACACTTTAATACTTTTCTTATGCTTATCTGACTTCTCCAAATTAAACTATGTTTAGAAATACCGGACAGGAAGAACTGTTGTTTATATATAAGAAACAAAATATCTCAGTTTTTCCTTTTACTTTACGTCACGATTCAAGAATGAGGAAACTTGAGAAAAACAACTAAAAAACTCCTACATCATGAGATTCTTTTACATTTTGGCTCATTTTTTTCTCTCTCGTTCGACGGATATCCCTTTCGAAATTCAAGTCATTATAGGAATATTTTTATGTGAAAGAAGACTTATATGCTACTGGAAACTTACTTTGAACGCAAGACAGTTTTAAGGGACGTGTATTCATAACCTGCTGTTTCTGCCGTCACTTTTCATAATAAATGAAGCAACGTTGCTGACTTTGATTCTCGTTGGAGCGGAACAAAATATTGCTTCTACTGCGTCAAACTGAAAGGGGGGCATTGTTTATATGCACATTTTTATTTTTTGTTTTATTGAAGGTGTCATAGATTTTTACTAAGACATAGTTTCTAACATTATTTCATAAACATATTTATGAAAGGAAGGATATAAAATCACATGAAAATATATTGTTGAAAATTTTCTAAAATTCTTTATGGTGCAGTTTGTTCTTAATATGGAAAAAAGTTTAACGTATTTTTTCATGGATGTTAAATTGATAGCAAACCTGTGAACCTGGGTCTTAGCTTTAAACCTGATACAAAAAATGAAGTTCTCTAGAACTAAAGAGTTACGATGTCACAAATTTGTAGAAATATATACCTTTCTCAATATATACTTATTGATTACCTTACGTAAGTCAGTGTTGTTTGTTGTTCAGAACACGGTTGACACTATTAGATACTCTTGTGAATTATTCGTTGAGAGAAAATAATTTTTATGTTTTCGTTAAAATCCATTGACTTTTTATAACTTATAACAGTATAAATTGTATTAAACTCTCAACAGTGCTTTGAAAAGTATAAGCATTCAATTCATTTTTCTAATCTCAGTAGAATCATATAGCAATATTTATTTATAATCAACATAATTAATAAGCATTAGCTATCGTATGTTTATAAAAGGCTTTTGAAAATTCTATGACAGATATGATTGAATGTTGGTTGAGAAGTAAATCTTTTATACAAATCGCAGAATTCTGAATTTCCATATGCTATATTAATTGCGATCTTTTAAATAATTTTATGAAACCTTTGAATAGTCCAATCTTTCACTTTAAACAGATTTTCACTTAATGTCTTCTGGATGTATTAACTTGTATGAAACAGGAAGATGAAAAGTATGAAAGTTTGACATCAATAAATCAAATTTCTTTTCCTGTGTATTTATCGTATTATTATATAAAATTATATGAATTGCTCTATTTATGAAGCAAATTAAAAAATACTCATTTTTCAAAGTATTTGATTTCTAACAGCAAATAAGATTGGAGCTTTGATGTGATAAGTTTGATATTCATAATCACATATATCTTGGTTTTGAAAAATTAAATTCCGAAAAAAATAACTCTAAAATTAGTATAATATTCAAATCTAGGCTCAATAATCACACTAAAATTGTTTTTATTCTAATGTATTTAAGTTAAAAACATTTTGGAATACTAAATGTAAGCGACTTGCAAATATGAAAAACCTTGTATATATTTTTATATTCAAAATCCTTAAGCTAGCCTTTTCAAAGCTAAGGGCCGCAGAAATGTGAGAAGCTTTTAAATGTCCTAATTCATCGATAAATCTTAATTCACCTTATTACAACTTGTGAACAAGTCCCTCTTTAATTCTTTTTTCTTACTCCTTTTTTTGACGAAATAAATTCGTGATGCATGCGTAAAATCATAGAGGTTTTCAGAATCCGAGAATAAATAGTATTTAATTATGTATATCCTTTTGAGAATACTTTTTTACAGATAGAAATTGATGCATAATAATAATAGCAGTTGCATAATTTTTGTAAGTATTCTTGTCCAACATTTTAGGGAATGCGAGCAACGTTATTTTATATGTGAATAATAATATTTTTTAAAAAGTAGTTTGAGAATAAAATAAAACAACTTTTATTTTACTCATAAGGCACCTTTAAAATTACATCTTTAAAGATAATTTAAAAGATTTTGACCCGCATAACATATATTTCATATTTTATGCATAAAATATAGATAAGAATGTATTGACCTGATTTTTTAAAAGACTACAATTTATAAAAACGGTTTTATAAGGTCACAAAGTCTGTCAACAATTAAAAATAAATTAAATGAATGATAACAATCGTAAGATGGTGTTAGTATCTTAAAAATAATTTTTAAATATGTTAATACAACATTTTCCCATTTTTCTTTTATTTTCAACACATTTACCACGCTTTTAACACCATATCTTTTATGTTAAATTGGGAAAAACGTGATAATAAATGAATATATGTATTGAATATGTATCCACTATTCTGTTAAAAATTATCCGCGCTTTGAATTTTGCTTTATATGAATAGCCCTAATAATCCTTTTTGAAAAGCGAAGATTAATGGATTTGAACTATTCATTGTTCTCACAATTTTCAGAAAATAAGTTTGAACAATGAACAACTTGCATTAATCATAATTATTACCTAAAGCCCATGGTTTGTAATCTAAGAAAACATACAAATAAAAAAGACATAATATATTTTAAAATGAAATCTAAGAAATGAAAACAAGCATGAAATTTTTCTTGGCACAGAATGTCAAAAGAGAATAACTTGGTAATTTATTTTATGAAAATAAATATCGTGAGAATTTTTATTATTCATGTATATTTTTATAAGAAATGACACTAATTATTCGTGCTTTGAAAGAAAATTAATGTGCTGTTGCTCGGCGTTAAAAAATATCCCCATCATTTAGGAAATCAATACATCGGATTTTTGTATAAATAAATACATAAACAAGATAAAAAAAGAAATTTGATGCTATTTCTTACAGCACATTTTAATCCTTCTGACTGATATATCAGTGATTTAAGCCGAATGAACATCTTTAATTTTTTCAGTAGCTGCAACTAGGGCCCCGAATGCTACTTAGCTACTTGATGCGTCATATTCGTTTGTACAACTTTTTCTATTGGAAGGGTCATATTCACACACCTCATAGATAAATAGAACACATAAGAAGAACAACCGTGTTTGCACAGGGACATTCAACTCACGGGAATCCCTACTCCTATGTCAGGACGTCGACAACAAGAAGTTTGAAATTATTGGCATTTACAGCTATTTATTAGTATAGAATGAATAATTCTACAATAATGTAAAATTAATAATTCTTATTGTAGTAATATTTATTCTACAATAATGAATAACCGTAAGTAGATTAGTTCTAATTATAGAATGGATAATTCTACAAGAACAAATACTTGCTGTTCATTATTTCAATTTCTTTGTTAATTATTTGAGAAATTGAATAATTTTTTAAAATCTGGTATAATTTTTGGCAAAAATTATACTTCCTATTTATGTGCCCTGTTTGAGATGTAATCAGCATTTTTATGATGATGGGCTGATAGTACCAGAACCATTATTTGGTACAAATTTTCATCAAGTAACAATTTGTTGAGCTTTGTGTTAAGTATCAAAGTTGTACCAAGTTGATATTGTCAGAAAGTACCAGAGTTGTACCAAGTTTATAGTATTAGATAGCATCAGAATTGCATCAAGTTCATAGAATCAGATAATGTCAGAGTTGTGATAGGTTGATAGAACCAGATAGTATTAAAGTTGCACCAAGTTGATAGTACCAGAGTTCTACTAAGTTGATAATGCCAGATAGTACCAGAGTTCTACTAAATTGCTAATGTCAGATAATACCAGAGTTATACCACACTTATAGTACCGTATTTGATAGTATGTTCATATTATCAGAGTTGTTGCAAAATGTATGGTCCTTAAGAAAAGAACGTTTTTTATTTCTACGATTTAAAGCATTTTTTTTCTATTTACTTCATTTGCTTTTGTTTAATGACTAAGAAATCCATTATTTGATTTTTATTAAAATAGATTATTAAGCTGCATATAGCTAGGATTTCTTTTGTTTCATAATTGTTATTAAAAACATTAAATTGTTATGAATAAAATATAATTAATTTTTTTACTAGATTTAGACATACAATACCAATTATTTGTATTTTTGTTGTAATGTAAACATAAAAGGACTGTGCCATTAAAAGTTTTAAATGATACTTTCTTGAAAATATATAATTCTCTTAATTACGAGTTCATGTTACCTCGGAACAAATTTATTCTAGAGAAAATATAAAAATAAAAGTTTATTAAAGAATTGCATCTTAAATTGTTAACTACGTCGTATCAGATATACTTCAAAGTTTCATATGCCTCTTTAATAAATTTCTGCAACAACTTGAATAAATATTTGATCACACCAATTATGGTAATTATTCATTTAAGTAGTCTGTCTAGAAGTATTGTTGCAGAAGGAGCATTTTATTGCTCTCAAGTGCTTCCAAGTCCTAGAATTTATTCTTCGGTTCATTAGATAATAACTCTCGTTTAGGTTTTACTCAAAGAAATTCAGTTAAGAAGATTTTAGAATAAAATTTATTTATTTGACTAAAAAAGAATTTTTAATCTTTGTATGAAGGAAATACTTATTCTTAAAAACATTGTAATTTATTTATGTTTCATTTAAAAGCATAAAAGGATAATTTTTACTTTCGAAATATGATATTTTATTAGCTGGAAATGTACTAGAAACTAAATCAGTTTTTAAACATTTTCCATAGAGTCATTAGTGATCGACTTCTGTAAAAAATTTTAATTATTATTTTTAATATTTTATTTTCAGTTTAAAATCATTTATAAATGTTTTAGAATATCGGATCCCTTTTTTTTTCTAAAATGCCTCCACATCGGCGCCATGTATTTAAAATCAAATTTTCATTCAATTAATCAATTATCTAAGAGGAAGATCGAAAATTTTAAATATCTAGCATTATCATTAAGAACGCACTCAACAAAGTAATAAATGGTCAAAAGAAGTTCAGAGCAGGAATAATCTAGAACAATATTTTTCCTCTTCACAAACACAAACTGAATGAAAGAATGCTTATATCATCAAATCATGAAATTGGATACTTCAAAATAAATCTGTGAGAATGCCGTTTTATGATAATTTCCGCCCAAATAACGTTTCTAAACAATAAATTTGCATTTTATTAATGTTTTCTAATCAACTAAATATTTCCAATTTATTGTGGGATTCAGAGTTATATAATTCGAGGAACATTATCAAGTAAAAATTTAACTGCGCATACTACTAAAATCAAACTGCATGATAATTTATGCTCTGTTTTGACTTTAAAGTCATTTCCTTTTTTTTGTGGGATTGTTGGATATAATATCTTAGGTTTAAGTATGTAAGTATACCTGACAGGAGAGAGAGGGAGGTGACAATATTTTGGAACACAATACTCATGAAATAATTAATCTGAGAGAAGTGTTAAATTCTTCATTTGAAATTATATTATGGTCAATCAATTAGGAAGTGTTCCGCGAATTTCAATTTAGTTCTTTATAATTTCAAAAGAGCATGATTTTATACATAGGTATATAAAAGTACAGTAAATGCGATACTTTAGAGCTGTGGTTTGAAAAATAAAGTAAGTACTTTATTTTTATTTTAATAATAATAGAAATTTATTCGGTAAATTAATTTACATTTAAATATACTTATTACTATTTTTAGTTTTGATCTCTCATACAACCTAAGAAGTATAATAAAGTTTCATCCGCTTCGAATCAAAGTTATTTATAAAATTAAATAAGTAAATTATATTTTGTTAATTGGCTTCAGGTTTTAAAACCCAAACGCTATCATACAATATTAAGCGATATTGTATAATAATAATAATAAAAACATCTCATAATATTAAACCATTTAGAGAATATAGATTATTGTCTCACAATATTTGTATAGTACTTAATTATTTCTTTTAAAGTACAAACCCCATAGCATTGAAAGAGTAGCACTTAACAGATGTTTGCATTAAACTGCTTGAAATAATTTATTCTAACTGTGCATAAAGTCTATTTAAAATCTCTGATTTAAATATTAACGCAAGTAAAAACTATAGCATTAAAAATTTAAAAAAAATGAGAGGATTATGTAAAATATTTACCTGTCATAAGGCTATATTATATTATTTTGAGTTCTCTTACTGGCTTTTGTGAAAGCGTCAAAAAGCGTTTATTTAATCCAATAGGGAATTATAGGTAAGATGAAATGGAAAAGTTTTACAATTAACGTTAAGATGAATTCGTATTATTCGCTTAATTTAGAGCCTTAATAGTCCTGCTTACTCTTTCTCGACATTTTGTGCGCAGTTGTCAAAAACAGCTAATCTTGGAATCCTCAAACGAATAGTTTTCAATTTTTCTTAATTATAATAACAAAGTAAATAATGGAAACAAAACTTTTGTTAAACTGTTCTATGATAGTTTGATAAGCAATCAAAGAAAATTATCTAGTTTCATACTATTATGAACCTGTGATTTTGCTTCACAGCACGAAAAATGAAATCGTAGTAAATACCGCTGTGCGATCAGCCGTGTGGGCGTAGTACAGCAGTAAGTGTCGAGTAATTGAGTTGAGAACTTGAAAGCAAACTTGGCGACAATTTTTCTACTTGTCGAATATGGTATCAAAATGAATAATGCTCAAAACATTGAGAATTTTCAAGATCCATCCAAAAAGTAACTGAGATACGCTCAGATACGCCATGATTGATCTAAACGATTCTTGACCACCTACTGGGAGCTATAAAAGACTGGCACTCACAAGCTGCAAACCATCTTCGTGAATCGGGAGTAATGGTAAATAGTAGTCTGGAGTCACCGAGAGCATAGCGAAGCAACGATGGCGTCAAGCTTGTACTCAACTAGGCTGTGCGCATTATTGTCTATTGGGGGAGCAGCATCAAGTCCTGCGTATCCAGTCTTGGTAGTGAGCCGGTTGAGCAGCTTAGGCAAAGAGACAGTGGGAAGTGTTTCAGCCACCTGACGCAAATCTCCCAGGATCCCCTCTCCTGCTTAATTCCGACTGGCCGCTTTGTGTGCAGTGAATGTTAGTAACGGCGGATACATATATATACAGTCGATTCCGGTTAATCGGACCACATCGGGACACGATCATTTTGGTCCTAATAACCGGCTGGTCCCATTACACGAACATGCCCTATATTACAAGACGAGACGTGCTATACGTAATATATTAAAATGTCATTGTGAGGTACACGCGTATGGCAAGCAAGAACTACTGTTGCTTATGAACTTTATTCATTGAAAAATAAATTTGCAAACAAATTCTTCGAAACGATCTACATGATACTCAGCATGCGAAGCACAATAAAAAAAAGTTTTTATCAAATTCAAGTCAACGTTTGAAGAACTTACTACCGAGTGGCCCGTTCTAAGAAACAAAGTGCTTGCTCACCTTCCACTGGTTCTTTTCCCTTTCGGAGTTCCTGCTGTACACAGGCGGCTTGTGGCTTCTTTTTTATCTTCCCTGTCACGTTCTTTGGTCCGTTTAAACGGAATTTTGGTTCAAATAAGCGAATAATATTAGGCTTATGTACATAGGATTTGTTTCGGTTCTTTGAGATTCGATCCGAATAAGCGGCTGGTCCGATTATCCGGTGGTCCAATTAACCGGATTCGACTGTATATATATATATATATATATATATATATATATATATATACAGTAGAAGTCCATTAGTCCGGCATCCAACAGTCCGGAATGCCCGATAGTCCGGCATCGCTCCGGAAAATTGTAAAAATTTTGGTTTTCTCCAAAAGTGTGTCTTTAAAGCAAATAAAACCGCTCGAGAGCTATTCAGAAGTTTTCGGGGTAGTTCGAGATCATCCGGAAGCGTTCGGTATTGTTCGGAAACAATTAGCGGCCGGCTAGTCTCAGCTGTCACAACAAATTCAGGTGCAGTGCAGCTCCGTTAATCAATCACGAAGCGTCTTCGCCATTTTTTTGTGCGTTGTTGTTTTGTGTCCTTTCACATCGCAGTAAACGTAATTTTTGAAACTCTTTATAAAAAAAGTGATTTTCGTTCTAACTGTACAGTGACCATGTTTTCAAAACCTAAGCCTTCGAGTTCAAAAGGAGAGAAACGAAAACACGTAACACTGACTCTCAATCAGAAACTAGAAATCATCAAACGGCTAGAAAAAGGCGAGAATAGAAATGTTTTAATGAATGAGTTTAATATTGGCTCATCAACTATTTATGACATTAAAAAACAAAAAGATGAACTAATGAAGTTTGCTTCTCAATCGGTAACAACTGAAAAATTGGCTTCTAGACAAACATTAAAAAAATCCAAAACTGGAACAGCTAGATAGTGTATTGTTCAAATGGTTTAGTGCAGTATGTTCTGAAGGAAAGCCGGTAACAGGGCCAATGATTGTTGAAAAGGCAAAGAAATTCGGCCAAGATTTAGGAGTTGCTGAAAGTGAATGTGAAGTTGCTGAAATGAAGTGAAAGTGAATTATTCTGATGGTTGGCTCAGAAACTTTAAGTTTCGGCATGGAATTCGAAGACTTGATGTAACTGGAGAAACCCTTTCAGCAAACCAAAACTCTGCAGAAAAATACAAAGACGAGTTTGAGAAAATCGTGGCTGATAATGATTTAACACCTGAACAGATTTACAATTCTGATGAAACAGGGCTATTGTGGCGATGTTTACCAACATCTAAACTAGCTGGGGGAGGAGAAAAAGCAGCCAAGGGTTTTAAAAAAACAAAGACAGATTAACCGTTTTGCTATGTGCTAATGCGTCTGGAAACCACCGAGTGACCCCTTTTGTGATAGGTAAATCTGCAAAACCCAGGGCTTTTAAGAATGTTACACACTTACCTGTCCAATACGATGCTCAATCAAGTGCGTGGATAACTGCCACCCTCTTTAAAGACTGGTTTTTTCACCACTTTGTGTCTGAGGTCAAGGAATCCTTCAAAAGCCTTGGTCTACCAGAAGATACTAAAGCCATCCTTCTTTTGGACAATTGCAAAAGCCCATCCGCCAGTAGATGAGTTAGTTTCTGGAAATATTGTTGCTACTCTGCTCCCACCTAACGTAACATCTTTGATTCAACCCATGGACCAGGGGTTATTCAAAATTTTAAATGCTTTTATAGAAGGTCTTTTATTCAAGGCCTGTTAAATGCCGACTGTGACGTGACTGATTTTCAAAAAACTTTTACAGTAAAAGATGCCGTCTATGCTATTGCACAGTCTTGGAACCAGGTAAAAAATACAACATTCCAAAAATACTGGAGAAAACTTTGGCCAGCTGCAAACCTTGCATCTGACCTAACTCTACAGACTGAGGAGGAAGAAAACCATCAAGAAACTCTGACCAAAGTTTTGGATGTCGTTAGAAGTACTGACAATCCCTTGAAAAACCTACCTGAAGATGAGGTAGAAGAGTGGCTTTTAATCGACGAGAATGAGCCTGTTGAACAAGAACTAACCGATGAGGACATTATCAACATTGTAGTAAACTCTCAGCCTACTCAAAATCTTGAAGAAAATGACTCAGATGCCGAAACGGAAGAAAAGGAAAAAATCAGCTGGGCAGAAGCTGCAAAATCACTAAATAAGTTTATCTCTTTTGCTGAGGCTAGTACTAGCTACAGTGCTTCAGAAATTATTGATTTCCATATCATTAGAAATAAATTTTATACTAAACGCCAAAAGTCAAGAAAACAAAAAGACATTCGTGACTTTTTTAAATCTAAGTGAAATATGTTTTACAGTAAGTGTACATACATTATATGAAATGTAAAATAAACTTTGTTGTATGTATTTGCATACTGTATTTTTAGTTTAATTATTAACCTAATTGTTCTTATAATTACCGCCCGATAGACCGGAATTTTCGGTAGTCCAGCACCGAGCCGGTCCCGAACGAGCCGGATTATCGG
>JAPMOQ010057442.1:647515-673322 GCA_026543055.1 Argiope trifasciata | reverse complement strand
TACAAATATTACTTTTGCCAATAGAAGTCCCATTCATTTAAAAGAGAGAAGGGGTACAATCTTATTACAAGAAAGTTTACAGCAGCGATTTTCGGGAATTATTTGTAATCTGAAGTTAGATTTTCCTGCTGTACCAACAAGGCTCCTTTTTCTTCCTCATTGTAATTGCTATTATGGAATGTGATTAACAAATATTTTGATTTGTAATTCTCAAAATTCTGAGAATATTAAAGTTTATAAAAGCTATAAAGAAAAAGAACATAAAAAAATTCTATGCAATGCAGCAGCTCTTAAAAATCACAATAACATAAAGGAAAGATGTATTAGAATATTGGATTTCAAAATAACGCATTACCTGAAATTCCCCTGATAGCACCCTTCTGGAATAAATATTGCTTGTGTAGGGTTCTATTGATTCATTATTTCCAAGAATCTGAGCTGTGGATGCTGTAGGCATGGGGGCAACTAGAAGACTGTTTCTCAAACCATATCTGAAAAAAAAGGAACCAAGCAAATCAATAAGTACATTTGTTAGAATGAAGAGAGTTTTTTTTTAAAAACTCCCTTAGTTCCATTAAGTAAGAACAGGGTCTCTTAATAATTAAACTAAGTCTTGAAGTTTAAGGTAATTTATTAACCAATAAGAATTGCAATAATTTTAGCATCTATAGCCAAACTAAAATACCTATATCACAAAATAATCGAGGAACAGATTAAAAATTCTGAAACCTTTTCAAAACTGGATTTCGTAATTAAACTTCTACCATTACTCTCTGATCATACACAAGATAAATTTTTATAGCAATGCCATGAACAAAAGTATTTTTCTTGTTTTATGCAATATATTTATTACATTTTAAAATACAGTAATATACTTAATATTTTCATTAATATGATAAAACATATATAAAAAGGTTTCTTTAACATAATTTGTCCTTTGGGGATCAGTTAGTTTGTCAAAAATACTGGTTGAGCTTACTTTCAATTAAATTTATTAAGCAAAACTTAATATTAATGATTTGCCTCAGAAAAAAAATTATATATTAAATTATGACAAAAATAAAGCCATATTATTTTAATATTCTTACACCTGTTCTGTTCATTGTGTGTGTGAATCATCCTGATAGAGTGAAGTCCCTTAGAAATCAGTACTATTAAAAACATAACTATTGGATTAATGTGTCTCCTTACTTTAACAGAAGGGACAGTAACTTCACTTTCCTATCTTTTGAGTAAATTATTATGAAAAATTCTTCTTTTTTTATGTTTCACTAATTTAAAAAAATTATGTAATTAAATATTTGACAGAACAATAAAAAGTTTAAATTACCACCCCACAATAAAATTTAAATAATTAAATTTAATAAAATTAAATTAAAAAAAATAATGCAACTTTTTTTTAAATGCAAAATTTCAAAGCAATTTACTTTTGAAATACTGCGTAAATCAGTTTTGTGCAGAAATAGGTTCAGAAGTTATAGTGAAAGAATATCAGAATTGCACTTAATTTTTAATTAATTAAAATTCTAAGAATTTAAAAAAATAACTCTAAGACTAGTAAAAATTAGAATTACTATTTATTATTGTTTTCACAAACAACATACATATTATTATATGTGATTATAAATGGTAATACCACGTTCTTCAATCATTATATTTATGTTAAGAAATTTTCAGGAAAGCAATACTTCTACAATAATATATTCTTCGTAACATCTCAATACTTATCCATGGATGTAATTTTAAAAATGAAACTCACTTAAGCTCATTTATGACAATAAAGTTTTAATGCAATGAAACATGTCTAATAAGCAAAGAAAAGTATTGATACTTGGCAATGTTCTGTTTCAAGGCTTTCCAGTTCCACCTTTGCGATGGAGTCACATCCCACATGTCATACTGTAGTATCTAAATAATGATTATAAAAAACTAGTATCAGTCAATTATCCTTCAATGAACAATAATGTAATTTTGGTCAAGAATGATCCAAGAAAAATTTTCTATTTTTCATCTTGGATATAGTTTAATATAAATATTACAAGATTAAAGCAAAAATATTTCAACATCATATCACTGGAAGTACTTGAATTTCTTCTGAAATTGCCTACTCTTGGCATAAATAATCATACAATTGCTTTCATAAAATAAAAATAACCCAGTTTCAAGATCAACTTTTATGGTCACAAAAAAGGAAAAGAATAACTGATAATTTTTTTCTCCAAGTACTCAAGTAGTTTAATATTTATTAATACAATAATTCAATATTCAGGATACAACTAACTGCATTTGATGCACATCCCCTGATTTAAACATTTAAGTATTTCAGCTAACGAGAATTCAGCATCTCATTATTGTAAATTTTTTCCATTTGAAGAACAGCACAGCTACTGTTACGATGGAGATATGCCCCCCCCACACACACACTATTACCTGGAGTTCAACTTTAATAGAAACTTGGTGTTACAAACATTTTGTTACCAAACTGTTGAAATTAATCAACTTTTTATAAAGTTTTACATTGCATTCTGAAATATAGAATTCACATATACTTCATAAAAAATGTTAGTGCAAGTATTTTATATTAATTTTAATAGCAAGTTCTTCATAGAAAGTGCATTGCCAATTTACGGAAATTTATTTGTGGCAATTAGTCATACAGAGAAACAAATAATCTTCACAAATACAAGAAGAAAGCCATTTTAAACGAATATGCAAGGTATTCCAAAAGGCTTTTTTTTTTTTAAAAAAAAAACCTCCTTAGAACTTAGAATAAAGCATTTGGGGATCATACACATACAGTGGCCAATTAAACACAAGCAATAGAGAATGAAGGAGTTTTTTTTTTTAAATACATATTTTTGTATTGAAACATTTTGAAATTGCAATTAATGTATCAGCTACAAAATATATTAAGGTAATTAACTGAAAACAATATATATGAATGAATGTTTATCTGAACTTTATACAATTCCACGTAAGAATTAAACATTTTCAAATATATTCATCAATATTAAGAAAGATTAATTGAACAATTAAAGAAATTCCATATCTTCTGAAATAAGGTGAAATGGGGGTCTAACATTCTTACATTTTTCCAACAAAATTTAAAAGCGCATCACTCTATAAAAATTATTTTTACATCACCTTAAAAATATTTTCGAAATTACATTTTCAGTGCATCTGTATTGCTTATTTTAATCAATTTCAAAACTATTATGTAAATATATATTCCTTATATATAAAAGATATATATATACAAAGATTCCTCATAAATATATATTTGATATATTAAAATTAGGATTGAATTTGAGAGTATAAAAATCCTAAAATAGCTTAAAGGATTGAATTTTAGAATTCCCAATCCATATGGTGTAAAGTTATATGGCTTATTCGACAGATTTTGAAAACAATGGTAAGAAAAAAATCTATTAACATGATTGTGACACCTATTTTAAATGAATAATATCTGAACTTTCTGGTAGTTTACTTTTTGTTTAAAAACATTAATCTCCCCATAAATAGAATATTTCATGACATATGCCAAAAATTCCAAATTTTCGGTTTCATGAATGTATTTCTTTAAAGTTTTTGTAGTTCTTTCACTTATAATAATACAGTTTTTCGCTATCACCTATAATATTTTAATTTTCAAATACAATTATATTTTTAATATATTTATCAAATTGACTATAGCAAAGCTCTGTTTACCAGTTTAGATGCAGGAGAGCCAAAGTAAGTTTCATAGGGTCCATACTTTTGAGCCAATTCACAGCTAGCTTCCAAAGCAGAAAAATAAATGGTCTCAAAAATTTCGATGTTCAGCTTCTGTGCTTCATCACTGTCAAATGGAAAACGCATCAAAATGAAAGCATCAGCTAGTCCTTGGACTCCAATTCCGATGGGTCTGTGCCTTTTATTAGACAGTTCGGCCTAAGTAAAAAAAAAAAAAATGCCTTCCATCTTTAATAAAATAAACATGCATGCACATTACATAAAATACATACATGAAATGAAAACATTAAAAAAAAACTCCTTTCTGAAAGCTGTCTAATACAATACAAAATCAGATTTTGGAATGGTAGATTACTTTAAAAAGCACCAAAAGATTCTAAAAATGTGTTTTGTTTCATGATTATGCAAGTCTACACATATGCTGACAATCAAAGTTTTTTTGAAGTTATTTCACATACATTTCATGAGCTGAAGAGAAGTGACATTTAGTCTTGGTCTTCTTTGTGAGGGCAAGTAATATTATTGTAGAGATTTAGTTAGCGGCCGTTGGGCCATATCGCTCCGATTATGCATATTTAAAACGCAACGTAGTTTGGCCATGAAACACTTCATTGGGCCTCATCCTTGGTGGCATCTATAAGTAAATATTTTTTTCTCTGTTGTAAATAGTCCTGTCATAATGTCTTTTCCTTATTCTTTGCTGTCAATAAATTTCTTATTCAAAAGCGTCTTTTCCTTCAATCAGTGACCCTAGACACTTATCTAAATGTGGTTGGATGGGCATTCTGTCCCACCCAATTCCTACATTATTTATGTTAATATGTTAAAATAGACCTGGGATATGAGCATTAATTCAGACCTTTATCTTAATTAAATAGGAAAAAATGCAACAAAATTATTGAAAGGCTACAATAATTTTTAAAATAATTTACTTGAGAAGAGTCAAACAAAAACAAGAGAAATTGTTCAATACATTTTTTTTTTTTGACATTCCTAAATAAACTTTGTTGACTTAGTTCCTCAAGAATTCCATCTGCAATCATAAAAGCATTCTATATATCCTGGTAGCTAACCCTAATTCCCTTTATATCCATGTTAAATCAGTCACTGGAGCTCTTCACCAGTATTGCCACCATTGCTAGAAAAATGACTTAAATGAATGTACAAGTAATGGATTATATTAAGAAGTAGATGTTTGAAAATGTTAAGCAAGTTGTAAACATTATAAAATCAATATAATTGTCAGCTTTGTTTGCTCAGAAAAATTCCTCACAACAAGGGAAAATGAGAATATTTTCACCCTGTTTCATATTATGCATAATGTAATAGTGTAGCATAGTTTATGAACTATCTATTTTCAGAACATCAAAATTTCCAGTTTTTTTTTTTTTTTTTGTTCTTATTCTAGATACTTCCTACCCTTCATATGATAAGGAAAGGTTACTCTCATCAAAATCGTTCATGAATTATTTCATCAATAAACTTTACATAAAGACAACATGAAAATTTATACAGAGGCAACATGATTCTTACATATCTCACTATAAATTTTAAGGGTTTTTTTAAACTCTAATAAATCTGTTTTCACTCACAAACCACTTTTTACTTGTCCAGTAATATTAATGACATTTGCTCTTTCGTAGATAAAAAAAAAGGATGAGCATTTAAAGTAATCCACACGCACTTATTCATTTTTAAATCCGTATAAATTATCCATTAGTATAAACAAAATAAATGTAGTTATGATAAATACTAAAGATTATCTTATATTAAACATGGCAAATCAAAACATTAATGTTAATAATTTCTTAATTTGGCTTATTTTATGCACATTTATATAAAACAATTGTAAAAATATATTGGCCACAAGGAAATATAAAATTCAGAATTCAAATATTGATCATTAAATTTGTTCACGCGCAATTATCCATCTCGCACAATCACGTGACTCAATGCAATTACGTGACTCGAGCTGTATGTATATTTTACTGTGCTGTTCTATCAATTTATATAATTCTGTTTTTAATAAAAGCTGGTTGTTTTTTAAATTGGTGTGATTTTATTTGATTATTTTAGAAATCCTCAACCCAATAAATGAGGAGTATTAATAGAGTCCGTCGATGTGTTGAGTTAGGAAATAACAAAATTCAAAAACAAGTTCAATGACTACATATGCTTCATTACTCAGAAAATAATGAATGCCCAAATAGAGTAGTCATATACACACCAGAAAACTATCTCTGACAATATTCACTCAAAACATTAATAAAAAAAATTGCAGACTTTAACAGGCTATTTTAAGACATTTTGATGTAACGTAATTTAAAGCTGAATCGTAACTTGCTGAATAACTGAAATTAATCAAAATTAATTAATTCACTGGATTTATAATCCAAACTAATTCCAACTCTAGTCCATAGATTCTTTATCAAATTTGTTCAATCCAAATAACACAGCCAATGTTTTTATTTTCGATAGCAGTACAATTCTTCAGAGCGGAATTTCAGTTTTGACTAGAAAATGCAATTTGCTTATAATTGTTGAATTTCGAAACTTCCTACACCCTAATCCGATGCACTTGAAGATAGAATTTTGATAAAGATGACTTTACTTTAGTTACCACGTTTTAAACAAATACACCAGATATATAACGCTGAAAAATTATCTTTTAGCTCATTTCTTTTTCAACTATCTCTTGCTAAATAACTGAAATTTTCATTTCCCCGAAAATGCTGTAAGAGAAAAGTGGTTTAGCTTCCTAAAACCTAAAGTATTATCGTTTTCATAAAAACTATCAAGGAAAAGACTTTCTTAAGAATTTAATTGGACTAAAATTCAAGTAAAATATATTGCATTAGCTAAAAGTTTCAACAAATATAAAAAATTAATGTAAAATCACAATTACTAGAAAATAGGAAATCTAAATCTAAAAGAAAAAGTAGAATTCAATTACCTCAGCATTATAAAAAATTAATGTAAAATCACAATTGCTTTTCTAGCAATTGTGATTTTACAATAATCTTAAGAATTGCTATTAAGAATTGAACTAAGAATTCCTACTAATCTTAAGATTAGTAGGAAATCTAAATCTAAAAGAAAAAGTAGCAATCAATTACCTCAGGAATAGGGTAGTAATTGATATCAATTACTTTGTTCAGATTGTAAGTAGCAACTTTTGTAATTTCTTTCAATTTCTCAAAATCATAACTATTGTTCACAACACATCTGGGGAGTGAAAGAGAAGCTAAATTGCAAACAGCAACCTGCCAAGAGATCGTTAATTTTCATAAAGCTAATTGTCACTGAAAGGTATATGAATTAATATACAATATTTTCAATGAAAATATACAGCACCACATATACAATACTAGTGATGCTTTCAAATAATTGTACAGAAAAATATTAACAATGAATTTGATAAAAAGTTAAAACACCAGTAGCAAATATTAAAATATATTTGTTAAAATATTTATTTTTGGCTGTATTAAAAAAATCTCTTTTATTAAAGTTAACTATTAATGAATAATTTAAAAATTGCTAAGAAGGTGACGTAAAAAAAGAACGTCATTTTCAAAGTTGCCTTATTTGTATAAGTGAATGAAATCATTTGAAGCACAGTTCTTTAAGCAAAATAAAAATATTCACATTTTTTTCCCAGTAAAAAATATTTTGAAATAATCAAAATCATAGATAACTCTCAAGCTCAAATAACTTGAAACTAAATTCAAATTATTTTCGCTTAAATAACAAAAAAAAATTATTTAACTTTAATTTTAAATTTCAGATGAAAAGTAAAAGAAAATGTGTACCAAAATTAATGCTAATTTTCCCCTCTTTCCAGATTTGAAATATATTTAGAGTAACACATTAAAAATTTACCTTGATAAAATGCATATCTTTCTTACTGCTTTTGATTCAAATTGAAATTCATGAATTTATGGTACATTTGACTTCTATGAATATTGTAAGTCCTTTGATGTATACACAACACTTATACATTAATTTTATGCTTGTCCTATTTTTACATTATTTTGTTGACTAGTGCTTATTTACTGTCTGTCCATCACAAGAACTCTGCTAGACGATCGTCTATGTTTATGTCGGGCGTCATAGAAACCGGCTTCGTTAGGGAAGATCCATTTTGAAAGGGTGGAATCGGGCGGGAGGGGTATTCTTGTTCTTGGCGTCAATTGTAGCGATAAGAAAAACTTGTTACAACAATTCTCGCTTTAGTCGCAGTAGCACTTTCTTTCTATTTCTTGGCTTACTTCTTTTATATTTTATTAATCTTTTCTTTGGTTAATATTTAACTGCATATAATTATTTTTTGTCTCTTAATAACATATAAATTTAAATCAAATGAAATAATTACGATTAATTATTGCTCTTATGTTAAATTATACACGTTTGCTGCGGATAATTTTATATTAATAACATAAATTTAAATCAAATGAAATGATGACCATTAATTTTTTATATTGCATGATTTTACTTAATTTTTTCTTGCGCAGTCGTTAGACATGCTAATAATTATTCAGCTTTTCTATTTGATTTGCTTTTCATTTTGTAAATTTATAACAAAAATATCAGATATTTTCAATACTTCGAGTATGCAAATAAATTTCCACTTTGTGATTTTTTTAAATTTGTTTTCAACAATTAAATGTTATAATACATAATATCGCCAGTTTGGCGCTAAACGTGCCAACTTGAGAAACTTGAATGAATTTCTACCTCCGCGAAATGAACTCTTCCTACAGTAACCTGTTTCTATGACGCCCGCCGTAAACATAGACGATCGTCTAGCAGAGTTCTTGTAATGGACAGACAGTACATGGGTGTTGTCTTTGTATGTATACATTATAAACTTTTTCTCTTAAACCTCACACAAATTATAACATCTGGAACTGAATCATAAACAAACCTCCTTTGGAGAGCTGAACTGAATAACTTCTGTACATAAATTGCTCCCTTTTATTGTGCCCAAGTTCTTTTGGTTTGATTTACGATTGCAAGTGTCTTTGTAGAGCATGTAAGGTATTCCCGTTTCAATTTGTGACTCTACAATTGCATACCAGAGATCTCGAGCTTTCACTTGTCTTCTAAATTTATTTTCCTTTTCATACCTGCAAAATAAAAAATAAAATAAAACGTAGAAACGCACATTGCTTGTGGAGAGCTGTAATAAAAAATGAAGTAAGGGTTTAAAAATTCACCTAATGATTTACTGAAAAATAAAAATAACAGAGAAAAGAAATCCAGCAGCAAAATTTTAATTAAAAAATTTCAATGAAAAGTATAAAAGGTCAGAGATCATTATTCCATTTGTACCTCATTTGCTTTAATACTTTTGTGGCGACTTCTTCATAAGCCTGTCACTGCCACTAAACACCGGTGGCCAATTTTGTTTAGTGGATAAATGACTTGGCTACAAATCGGAAGATCGCGCGTTCGATCTTCGGCGGAGTTCAACCTACGCCTTGGCACCATTCCGCCAACACCATCGCCAAATTGGTTACCCGGACGTGATGAATATTCAACAGCTGTCGTGGCGCCATCTAACCGCAGTAACGCAACTTGACGCAGCAACCACTCTCATACAGAACACATGGTGCAATAAAATCGTTCGTCTCTCCACAGACTCAGTGGCAGGGGAGTATTGTGGTGACATCTTAATAAGCCAGTAGCTGCCACTAAACGTCGGTGGTCACTTTTGTATAGTGGATAAGTTATTGGACTTCAAACCCAAACATCGCAGGTTCGATCGTTGGCGGAATTCAACCTACGTATCGGCACAATACCGCCAACACCATCGCCAAATTTTAATTTTTGAACATAAAAATCGTAATATTTCTAAAGAGACAGTAAAACATGATTCAGATAGTTTTCACAATCAGTCCTTGTGATAGCGCAAAATACTTGTAAATCTTGTTGAAAGTGGTAGTGATTTGTTTTTGCCATCTCAAAGAGAGCTGTTTTGAGTACTTTTGTTTTTTTGGGTCTAATTATACATATGTAAATAAATAATTTCTCTTCAGTCTTATTAATGTATAATAGCAGAAATTTCTTTCTTGGCTCAATGTATCATAACTTACCTTGAACTAACAGTCAGGTCATTTAGAATAATATTAATCTAACTTTAACATTTTACCAGGATGTATTGTTACAATCAATTTGCTTTTAGTAATGTCAAATCCATGTTAAAATTAAATATATTCACTTTTCCCCCTTATATATATGTATATATAAATTAACAAAATAAGCTAAGCGAAAAGTAACACAACCAAATCAAAACTATAACCAATAGAAAAAGAATCCGGCCCGAAAACTTCGGCAAGGGCCACTTTCAAGCAGGGATTCAAAATAAGGGATTTTTTCTGTGAGGCATCGGTGTATAATGGTCAAAAGTATTGACACCTCGTGACTCAAAAATCCCCCGAAAATTACGGCAAAAGAGACATGCCAATTTAAACAGCAAAGGACAAAAATAAAGCAAAACATCAAAAAACATCACCAAATGAAACAAATATGTATATAAAAAGTAAAACTACATAAGAAAATTCAACCACAATTAATTTTTGTTGACCAAGAAATGGGTTTTGATTGTTTTAATAATTTTATGATTATATATATACACACAAATTAATAGTGTAGAGAAATACAATATACTTGCTCACTACTGTTCCATTTTTTAAATAAATTACAGCAACATATGCCTCACTAAATATTATTTTCTTTAATAAAAATAAGTTCTGGGACTTTGTATTTCCCTCCTTTGAACAAATAAACAGTCTATATGCAATATGAGGAATGCCTCTCTCATTATTAAACCCCAATGAGGAAAAGGACAAGCGATTATTAGATTCTTTCGAATATCTTGGATGGGGAATTTCAGCAAAAAGACATTAAAATGGCAGCATTTATGAAAGAAATAGTTCCTTTAAAATACAGCAACAAATTTACTCTCAACTTAAATTATTTTTGTCTTGTTACGCATCAAATATTATTTTTGGAGAGGTGATGAAGCAAATGTTGAGTCGTATTAGCATTGTTATCCTCTACGTGTAATCATAAAAATATTTCACATCGTTGTTGTTGTTGTTTTCCAGAAAATTTTACTTTTATTGCTGTTTGGTTGTCACCACTGATGCCATTGCTAATCCAGTTGATCTTGTTTCATTTATAGTACAGCGAAAGCTCTTTAATCGCGGGGTATGTGCTCCATAAATATGCCGCGAAAACAGACACCGTGAATACGGAAGAGTCATTTATAGGGGATGCGTTCCGAGGTCACAAAATTAAATACATAAAAAATCAATTTAATTGAAGTTTTTGAGCATTTTGATTCATTATCTTAAGGCTTAAGCAATGGTTTGAAGAATTTTTTCATTTTCTCTTGCTTGGCAGTTTTCAAAAGCTCCTTCCATTCAGACGGATACACAGCAGTCGCAGTAGCCATTTGCCTCTTAAAAATAAGACTTCGTTCCATAGACTCATTTGCCATTTTTAAACCTTCAAAAAATTTTCAAATAAAATGTCACGTTTCCAGGGCTTATTGAAGCTTCTTTTTCAATAGGCTGTGAATGGAACATTTCCTCCAAGTCGGTTTCAGCCATCTTGCGATTCAAGCCATTCCTGAAGACTATCTGTTCGAACCAATCTCGGCCTATTCCATTCCCTATTTCGACTATGTTTGCAGCTTGCATTGAACAACATACTTTAGACAAAGTTGTCATAAGATCTATTTGACTTTTTTCATGAGTCCATTTGATGGCATTTGCACAGGATTTGGGTTGGAATCCTTTTATTATGATGTTTGAGCTTATTAGATCCGCGAATAAAGAAATGTTTAGCCAGGAATATAGGAATTGGGTCGCATTTTTTAAATCCGCGAAGAGTAAAAATGCGAATGAGGAGCTTCTATTGTATTTAAAATATAATAAAACCCCAGAACTAATCCCAATCCTTTGTCTGATTTAACCAATCTTGTTTATCTGAAATTTCAAGATCTCTCAGATACATAAGCAATTGCAAAATCACCATTTTTATTCATCCACTTGACGGCATTTTCAAAGGATATTGGATTGGATACCTATTGCAATCCTTTTATTATGATATGTGTTCTTATTAGATCCGCGAATAAAGAAATTTTCAGCCGCGAATATAGGAATAGGGTCGCATTTTTTAAATCCGCGATTAGTGAAAGCGCGAATAAGGAGTTTTTACTGTATATTAGTTACTAACCTGGTAGTAGACGGCATACCTTTGTCAGTTTACAAATCATGTGCATATACAATGCCATACTCTCCCTAGCAATTGCAACAAAAAACTTTTTTTTAATTCAGAAATCAAAATTGCATAGTCAGAAAAGAACTGAAGTGCAGTTCATCAAGCTGTTCAATCAGTAGAAAGGTTCAAACATTTTATTTAATATGAATCACTATAAATGACATTATAGTTAAAGCAAGATGTTTATGTCAAATTTATTGAAACAATTCATTGATGCAAATCACTTATGATTGCTTTAAATCAGTTGTAGATTAAACCAAAATACTGCATGGATCAGTTACATCAAATTTTTATACATTTTGCAACATAAGTTTTGATGAACAATATTTTATATGTAATTAAAAAAACAGGATTATACTTTTAGAATGCTGTTAGAATAGGTATTGACTTAATAAATTAATTAATGGAAGTTCTAATATATTAATGAGTTTAATATACACTTATGGAAAAAAAATCCCAACACTAGGAAGGAGCTGTGCTAGATAAACGAAATTTGGTAGGCGTGTTTATACATCTGAAAGATGACGTCGATTCAAATTTCGAGCAACGCGCGTAAGTGTGGCGCTAGTAGCGACACTATGAACATGCAAATGAGGTTTGCTTTAAATAAGCGCTGTAAGGATCGTTATTTACAGTTGAGATTTGATGTAGTGGGTTAATGGTAGTCAAGGATGCCTCTAAGAAGACGAAGAAGCCATTATCAACAACTCACTGAGTTTGAACGAGGTCGTGTTGTGGGGCTACGAGAAGGTGGGTTTTCTTTCCGCGATATTGCTGAAAGACTTGGCAGGAATGTATCCACTGTGCATGAGTATTGGCGGCAGTGGTCAAAGGAAGCCTCAAGAAGACCAGTACGTGGTACTACTGAGAGGGAAGACCGTCGTATTCGGCGTATGGCTGTGGCTAATCGTACTGCGTCTGCAGCTGAAATTCGAGCTGCAGTTGGCACCACAGTGACACAACGAACTGTTACAAATCGGTTACTTCAAGGACAGCTCCGAGCCAGACGCCCTGTACAGTGCATTCCACTGACTCCAAACCACTGCCGTTTGCGACGTGAGTGGTGTCAAGCTAGAGCTCATTGGAGGACGGAGTGGATATCTGTTGTGTTTTCTGATGAAAGCCGGTTCTGGCTTGGTCGCAGTGATAGCCGTTTGTTAGTTAGAAAAAGGCTAGGTGAACGCCTGCTAGTCACCTGTCTGCGGCCTAGACACACAGGGCCTACTCCTGGTGTTATGGTTTGGGGAGAAATTTCGTATGACAGCAGGAGCACTCTCGTGGATATCCCACGCACCCTGACTGCAAATTTGTACGTCAGTCTAGTGATACAACCTGTTGTGCTGCTATTCAAGCAGGTGTTTTCCAACAGGATAACGCTCGCCCTCATACCGCTGTTGAAACCCAACATGCTCTACAGAGGGAAGAGCACGTATGGGACATTATTGGACGACAACTCCAGCGTCATGCACAACCAGCATTAACCGTCCCTGCATTGACAGTCCAAGTGCAACAGGCATGGAACTCCATCCCACAACCTGATATCCGACACCTGTACGACACAATGCATGCACGTTTGCATGCTTGCATTCAAAATTCTGGCGGTTACACCGGTTACTAATGTACCAACATTTCACATTTGAAATGGCTCTTCTCACCAGTGGCTCTACCTGTGATCTCGAAACTTTAATCAATTAAATATGTTACCTAGACAAATGTATTCCTAAAATTTCATTACTGTACAATAATTTTTTCTTGGTGTTGGGATTTTTTTCCATCAGTGTATTAATTATTTTTAAAATATCAACTTCATAAATTAATTAATGAAGTTTTAATATACAATAAGCAAATGAGTAGTTAGTAAAATCTTTACACTGTAATAAAGATTTTATTAATACTTTATATGCAAAACTTTTATTATACAAAACTTTCAAGAATATTGAAAGCTTTGTATTTGCATTGAAATTTTAATGCATTTGCAATAGAAAAATTATTTGTCAACAAACAAAGAGCAGTATGAAACTCACTGAAATAGAAAAAAAATTCATAGAAACTAAATACTTGCAAATATTTTAGAGTACAGTCAAAGTTCCTTATTCGTGTTTTCACAATTCGTGGATTCAAAAAATGCGACCCAATTCCTATATTCCCGGCTAAACATTTCTTTATTCACGGATCTAATGAGTACATACATCATAATAAAAGGATTTCAATAGGTATCCAACCTAATATCCCTTGTAAATGCCGTCAAATGGAATCATAAAAAAAGTAAAATAGATCTTATTAAAACTTTGTCTAGAGTATGTTGTTAAATGCAAACATAGCCGAAATCGCAAATGGAATAGGACGAGATGGGTTCGAACAGATAGAATCGAGTTACATTCAGTAATTGCTTGAATCGCGAGATGAAGATCTGACTGAAACGGACTTGGAGGAAATGTTCAATTCACAGTCCAATGAAGAAGAGGCTTCCACAAGCACTGGAGATGTGACATTTCATTTGAAAAATCTTAGTGAAGGTTTAAGAATGGGAAATGAGCTTGGCGATTTCTTTATGAACATTGATTCGTCTATGGAACGAAGTCTTATTTTTAAGACACAAATGGCAAAACTGTTGCGTATCCGTCTGAATGGAAGGAGCTTTCAAAAACTGCCAAGCAAGAGAAAATGACAAAATTCTTTAAACCATTGCCTAAGCCTTAAGATAATGAATCAAAAGGTTCAAAAACTTCAATTAAATTGATTTTTTATGTATTTAATTTTGTGACCTCGGAACGTATCCCCTATAAATGACTCTTCCGTATTCACGTTTTCTGTATTCGTGGCATATTTATGGAACGTAAACCCCACGAATAAAGAACTTTTACTGTATAAAACTGCAACTTACTTTTCATACAACTGTTCAAATTCCTCTCCCCAACAATCCTGAAGTCCTGGTGACTCTTGAGGACACATCAAGCACCAAACTCCGTCCTCCTGCACCCTTCTCATGAACAGATCAGGCACCCATAAAGCGTAAAACAGATCTCGAGCCCTTTGCTCCTCTTTGCCGATATTTTTTTTCAAGTTAAGGAACTCCAAAATATCAGCGTGCCATGGCTCTAAATAAATAGTAAAGGCAGCAGGTCTCTGTACAAAAATAAATAAATAAATAAATAAATAAATAAATAAAAAATCCCTTATGTATATTTTTGAACGATGTTTTTAATTATGCATACAAATACACAAAAGTAAATTAATGTAATCTATACTTATAATAAAGCTCAATGTGTGCGTGAGTGTGTCGGCGCTTTACAGGCCAGACTATTGGATCTACAGCTACCAAATTTGGTACATGTATACCCTGGAGGTCGGGAATGTGCACCTCGGAGCCCTTTTTTCGAATTTTTAATTAGAATTTCAATTAATTCAAATTTAAGCGAAAATTCGACGTTTTTCCACTATAACTTCCGAAAATATGATCGGACAAACATAATTTTAACATCAATTTAAAGATTAAAAAAATAGTTTTCTAATGGTATCAGTGTTTAAGAAACATAAAATGTGATATTTTCTTAAAAAATAAATGCAAAGCAAAGATTTCTATAATCGTTTGCAATATCTAAATAATTAATTCAACAAATCTTCTTTATTCACGATAAACCTGATTGAATTTAGACAGGATATGCATTGAAATCCCGACTTAATGGCATATTTCTATCATCGTTTGCAATATCTGTATCATTAATTCAATAATTTTTTTCCCTTTTTCGCTTTCTTTAAAAAACATATTTAACATTTCGGCAATATCACCGAAAAAAACATTTTTAATGTGTTGGAAGCATAATCGATAAATTATTAGAGCATTAAACTCAAAAAGTGTTTCCGAATACAGTTACCGACTCTTTACAACTAATAACTGAATCTTTTAACTTTAACTATTTCTTAAATTTTGGCTAATGAATATATGATTTAATGGAAAATTTTAGGGCGCATTACTCATGGCGAACCAGCTGGTCTCCAAAGGCGGCTAGTTTGACATATAACATGACCAGCTTTTCTCGGAAACTGCCTTGAAAATTTCAAATGAATTATAAAAGTTAGATATAAACTTTAAAAAGAAAAATCAGTCAGCTAAACATAAACTATTGGAAAATGCTCAGATTCGTCTAAGCATCTCCTATTCATGGAGAGTTTAATATTTCTCTTATCTAATATTTCAGTAATTATTGAACTCGATGTACAATAAATGATTATGTTAATTATAATAACTAAATAATTGATTTTAAAACTGAGAGGATTTTAAATAAGCATGTACTGAATTATAAAAATTTATAATTCAGTACATTTATTCATTTAATAGCTGATATTTTTTAAAATAATAATTATTTGTAATAATATTTACAAATATGTACTATAACATTTATTTAAATATTTATTTTTATTACATTCAGATAGATCCTAATAAATATGAATGATCAATATCAGGGCAAGTGTTGGCCTTGAAAACAACAAATGGGCTATTGTTCAAGAACCCATCTCTTTCAAAAAGCTTCCGAAGAACACCAGCGTTCACATTGACCTTTGGGAGCCATGCAACAAAAATGAGCAAAAGGACATCATTAGAAAAAAGGGACTCAATGCAATAGAACAATTTCCAAAAATGGACTTTGTACATGCATACACAGATGACTCCTCTGACAAAACCATCACCAACGGGGGTGCCGGTGTGTTTTTAACTACTTCGGATGGGGATTCTCTCCAGGGCAAATATGGTGGCGAAAACGTAGCCTCTAACTTCACCTGTGAGCTGAGGGCAATTCTGGAGGCACTTAATATCTATAAGGCCCTTCCCGCTTCCAAGCAGGCAAAAGGCTTAGTAATCTTTTGCGACTCAAAGGCCGCCCTCCAAGCAATTCTAAAAGGACATTCTTCTTCCACCCAAGAAATCATCTCTTTTGTCTTCAAGATCTTCAGATTATTAACAAGACATGCGTCCTCCAGTGGGCTCCCGCTCACGTTGACGTAGAAGATAATGAAACTGCGGATAGATTGGCCAAGGAGGGCAGAGACCTCAACACTAGCCGCTCTGATGTTTCTCTTCAGGATGCGAATGCAGTGGCCAGATATAAACTTAAGAGAAAAATCCATTCAGGCCAAACATCTTCTCTCTGAAATAACTGCGCACAGATCTACTATTAAAACCATAACTAGGCTGAGAACCGGACACCACAGGGGTATGAAGATCTATAGAAGCTGTGATCATTGTCCTGACACACAGCTTACGCCTACTCACATCTAAGAGTGTCCGGCTATGAGCGCCAGCCTGAGAAAGATTGGTGTACTGCCAACTATGATAGATCCGTATATGGAGACAACAACAAGCAAGTCGCAGAACTTAAATTTATTTTTAGTCGCTGGTTGTAATACTCATAAATAGCTGTTTTTAACCGAAATTCTATAAATCAGATTACCTTATTTCCTCCTTGGCCTATATATCGAGCTGTGTTGTTAAAGACCCTCAGCATAGGAACAAGTCCACTTGCTGTTCCATTTGTCTGAAAGTATTCACATAAAATTACATAATTTCACTAAAAATACCTCATTTCATCTGATTACATAACTAACTTCTCAACTTTTTTATAAGCAGGGATATTAATAAAATCAAATTCATTGAAGAACATTCAATTAATATGACAAAATAGGATTTCCTTTTTTATCAAATTTAAAAATAGGTGCAGAGGAAACAAAAACCTGCAATCTTTGGGGACTTTTTATCAGCATGACTTCTGATAAACCATAATGGTACTTACGTATTAACGCAACCAGGCCAAAATTCGCATAAATCGCCAAATTTGGCGACCCTACTTACGGCAACCCTACGTGTTATACGTGGTTTTTCGTAAAGAAATTATTTTGCTTACTGGTTAGATTGAATGCCGTGAAATACTTTAACTATGGGTAATTGGGATCTGCCTGCGAGTGAAAAAGATGCTGTTGAATTGTTACAGGGATACGGAATTATACCGAACGAACATACTTGTAAAAATTCTCATAAAATGAAACCTTATTTTGGAAAGCAAATCTTCTGGAAATGTAACGTCGAAGAGTGCAATCAACACTTGGGTGAGTGAACCGGAAATTGGTTTGAAGGTAGCCGAATTTCGTTAGTGACAGCGGTGCGCTTCATTTATTGTTGGTATAAAGAGTTAACCTCAATAAAATTGTGTGCAGAAGAGATGGGAATTGCTGACAAATCTGTTATAGATTGGAACAATTACAAGTGGGAGATATGTGCCCTTGAAATGGATGAAAAAGAAAGAAAGCAAATAGGCGACGAAGGACTTATTGTGGAAATAGACAAAAGTTTATTTATAAAAAGAAAAAATAACACTGGGCGTGTATTACCACAGCAATTGGTTTTCGGCGGAATTTACCGAGAAACGAAAGAGACTTTTTTGGTTACTGTACCTAACAGAAGCGCCATTACCCTCATGGAAAAAATTTGCGAAAATATCAAGGAAGGAAGCATTATTTATTCGGATTGCTGGAAAGGATACAAGACAAGTGAGATGGAAAATGCTGGATTTCTGCATGGAACTGTTAATCACAAATATAATTTGCTGGATCCCGACACGGCTGTTCACACACAACATGGGGGCTCAGCCAAATGGCGCAACAAAAAACAGAGAGGAACAGCCCGTCATTATCTTGACTCATACCTTATCGAATTTATATGGCGCCAAGCTCAACCTGTTCATGGCGCAGACGGTTTTCAATCAGAGCTAAAAGCAATAGCCAAAAGATTTCCGCCGAAAAAATAATTCTGCAACTTATTCAAATTCGAAACTGGAAGGGTTTAATTGCTATTTTATATTTTAAAACAAAATAATATAAAAAACTGTATTAAAAATTATCTGTAATTAATAAATGTACATTTTCTTTCTATTCATACTTTCTCGCTCAAACTTACAAATCGCGCCAACCTGGTTGCGATAATACGTAGGTACCACCATAATGAATATTGTAATCCACAATGAAATGTTCATATTTTCACTCAATGTATTCACAGTGAATGAAAACATTTCGAAATCAATCATAGTACAAGACATTAAGTTTTGAAAAATATATTATATGTTTTCATTAATGTATACTCAAATTCTGCAATGCAAACGATTTGAAACATTAGAAAGACGAATTTCTATTGTGGTAACAACAAAGACGAAGAATCTGAAATCTAATATAAATAAGTGAACCTCCAGTTATCCCCAAATGCATTAATTTCATATGTCAATAAAAAAAATAATTACTATTTCCAGTTTAAAATGTTTATATCTTTGTCAACATAATTCTTTTCATAATAATTTATTAACAAAGTGTGCAGATTAGTTTTATCTTAAAAAAATAAACACTTAAAAAAATTTCTTAAGCACCTTTAAAAAAAAATAAAAACTACCATAACTTAATATTTTAAATTGTAGAATTATAAGTTTGAATGAAATAAATTGCATCTTAATTAAATAAGAGTCCAATTTTATACAAATATACACATAAGGTATTATCAGATATTCAATAATAAGTAGTTTGATTTCAATCTTTTCAATAAAACAGCAGTTCTTTCAAACTTGTGGCAAGCATATGATTGAATTCAAATAAATGAATTATTTCTATTTCCAAAGATATATTTATAAAAACATCAACATATTTTAAATGTATTTTAATCATGAGAATTGCAAATAATAATGATAATAAATAAATAATGCATTTCATTAAACTTACGCCACTTATGTGTGAACCATTTGCTCGAATTTTATGAACATTTAATCCAATACCACCAGCATATTTTGAAATAATAGCACATTTTTTTAAAGAGTTGAAGATGCCATCGATACTGTCAGATTCCATATCAAGTAAAAAACAACTGAAATATCAAAAAACAAAATCAATATATATATATATATATATATAGCTATGTGAAAGCTATGTTTGTTTTAAGTTAGGAAGTCTGTAATTTAAAAATTACGTGCTATGTAAATGTTTTATATTTCATATAAAAATGCAAATCTTTCTCAGCATAAATATCAGAATAAGAATACCATTATCTTTATACAATTTTGACATTAATTTCATAGAACTCTGAATTGAAATTTTCATTTTTTCTACAGTTTAAAAGTTTTATGCATGTAAAATTGATTCTAAATTCTATAATCTATATAATACACCTGGCAAAAAACAGTTTCTCGGCCATTAGTTTGATTTCTACAGCATATTTAATATAAAAGCTTGTAATCTTTATATATACCATTAAAAATCACATGTTCCCCCATAACCATTCCCTTTATTGAGAGATAATATAAATAAAAGTCTGGCAGAGCTCCTTCAAAATTAGGACCAGTTTGATTAAATAACAGGTATCAAATTTTGGGAGAGGAGCAGGAAAGTTTGAGGAGTTTCTTCCCCCTTCTTTTTAACACATATATACTTATAATAAAGCTCAATGTGTGTGTTGGCACTCTACAGGCCAGACAGTTGGACCTACAGCTACCAAATTTGGTACATGTATACCTTGGAGTTGCACCTCGGAGCCCTTTTTTCGAATTTTTAATTAGCATTTGAATTAATTAAAATTTGAGCGAAATTTCGACGTTTGCCCGCAATCACTTCCGAAAGTATTATCACACAAAAATGATTTTAACATCTATTTAAAGATTAAAAAAATTAGCTTTCTATTGATGTAAGTATTTTAACATATAATTTAAGCTTCTGTTTTTAACGAATATTTAAAGAAATATTTTAACCGTGTTTTTTAGCACGTGACTGGATAAAATAAAAGAAAACAATAACGGAAGTTCAAATTAAAAAAAACTATCATCCCAAATTAATACTAAAGAAATGCAACTTTTAGCACGTGCCTGGATAAAATAAAATAAATATAAAATGTGATATTTTCTTAAAAAAATAAATGCAAAGCAAAGGTTTCTATAATCGTTTACAATATCTAAATAATTAACTCAGCAAATCTTCTTTATTTACGGTAAACCTGATGGAATTTTGACAGGATATGCATTGAAATCCCGACTTAATGGCATGTTTATGTAATCGTTTGCAATATCTGTATCATTAATTCAATCATTTTTTCCCTTTTTCGCTTTCTTTAAAAAAACATTAATATTTTGGCAACATCACTAAAAAAAACATTTTTAATATTTTGGAAGCATAACCGATAGTTAAAACTGACTGCTTCATAAAATTAAAGAATATTATTAGGAAAACCTGTTCTTTTAGAACTTTCCGTCCATCAACTTAAAGAAAATATTAATTTCAGGCCCGGAATGACTTCAAGGAATGAATGGGAATGACTTTTTAGAACGCATTACTCATGGCGCACCAGCTGGTCGCTAAAGGCGGCTAGTATATAATATAAGAGGAAATGCTCAAATACCACTCATTATAGATAATTAATGGAATAACAATACTCCTTCGTTTTAATGAATGGAAAAATAAAGGAAAGGAAGCAACAATTTAACCTTACTCAAAATAATAGCATATTAAAACAATGTTTCTATTTAAATATGGAATAAAGAATTTATTTATTACCAAAAATTGCAAGGCAAAATTTGCACATTAAAGGGGGGATGGTATTGATCATTTCTGGTGCTCCCTTAATAGTAAGTCACACAAAATGAAGAACTCGTATAAAATAAATCACAAAATGATATTTTTACAATCATAATATCAGTTAATGAAATGGAAAAAAGAGGCTTATTAGTAGAGTATTTTATAATTGTTAAGAATATTATATGTATATAATATTCACAATACATGTCCAAAATTTATTATTTTATTATTTAACTTATTAAACTTATTATTTATAATCAGTTAATGAATTTACTTACTACTTACTTTACTAAGCTTCATAATATCTTGCAGAGTTAATTTAGCATACTAATCTTTTGGAAATTGGGATATTTAAAATACCTCAATAAAAGTTCATGACATCATACATAGTTCTTAGGTTTCTTTCAGATTTTCAACGAGTATATCCTGATTGTTACTAAATCTATTTCTCACAGCTACATTGCCATGAGCAACATTCAAATTAGCCTTACAACTTCCCAAAACATCAGGGAATACCTCAGCCTTCAAACATTAGAATAGTTATCATCTAGACGAATTTTTTTAATAAATGAATCCAGCTGTTCTTTGTATAGACTTTTAAAGTTTTTTTCATGAAAATCTCTAATTGGATGCACATGAATGCACTAGCACATTTTGTGGAAATTTGTACTTTAGAATAAAGGATTTGTAGCAGGCAAATCAACCATTCATCCTTTTCCATAATAATGCATTTTCGTCAATAAATGTGGATTTAAACAAGATGCAGCATTTAAAATAATAAGCTTTGTGAATATTACATAATATTAACAATTATAAAACACTCTACTAAAAAGCCCCTTTTTTCCGTGTCATTAACTCCAATAGTAATCTAATTTCTATTATTAATTTTCAATAGTAATAATTATAGTTTGAGACTTTTAGCACCACCAAAATCTATCAAAAATAAGCTGTTTTAGCTCCCCTTCTTTTGATGATATTTTTCATTAATTATTTATCAAGTGCACAAAGATTTTCATATAAGAAAAGCACTATTGGATTAGACGTCTGAGTTTAAAAAGAAATTTAAAGAAAGACCTGAGGAATATTAGTAATATAAGAGAAGATGATTTTAGCCAGAATCACTTTATCCTGACAAGCATTTATTCACGGCAGATCCCCACAAAATGTTTAAAGAGATTTCTTTATGTTCTCAAAAACTTTTAAGGCAGGTTTGCAAACACCGACATTTTCTACCCGATCGATAGAGCAGAACTACAATGGAAATTCAGAAGAACGTATAGCTTCTAAGACATGTCCAACTTCAGTATTTTAAAATAGTCTCAATATTTCTCTTACAGTAACATCTATTATCATCAAATAGATGTCCATAATCTATAGATTATTAGTAGTTAAAAAATATCTATACCTAAAACTTTAAAATAATTTGCACCTGAAAGTTCTTTGATATGTTTTTAAAATTTTAAATTTACATTTTGTCCAACTGCACTCATTTGCAAAAGCAACTATATGTTCAAATTTGATACAGCTTCTTTAAAGTTCTCAAACAGTTCTTGAGTAATAATGTACCTTAAATATACTGAATTCTAATATCTTGTGGAGACTCTGTTGGTTGATCCGCATCAATATTTTAAGACCCATTTGACATCTTTATGAAATGTGGTTTTAAAGCTTCATGGAAGCATATTGTAAATTTTTTATTATTTAAAGGTGTGTTTTTTAAGAGAGTGTAGCGTTAATGGCTAATCCATTATAAATAACGTACAGCATTTTCGTAAGATTTAATGAACATTTTTTGGTTATTTCACTATCAGCGAACATATATGAAAAAATTTCAACAGATCATTGAATTTATTAAACAAATGCGATGCAACAAGTTTTAATGCCCATAAAAATTTAGCTTTAAATTATTATTCTTGAAAGGTCAGTTTATTTTCAGTTTTTGTATCAGAAGATGACCTTCAGATCCAAAGTCCAATATCAATTATGAACTTTTTTGAATTGGTACATAATTTTGTATGTTTTCCTCTTTTAATATGATTAATATGTGTTTGATTTTTCCATATTACTTAAATTATAAAATATTAAAACTATTATCTTACAAAGCAGTACGCAGTCACACTTAAAAGCATAAACTGGCATGTGATTGACTAAATGCAATGTTTATGCAAATTAAATGTAGCTGTTCCCATCAGATAAATGTATTCTCTTTTCTTGTGCAATCTCACGCATCATTATTAATTGCAATCAAGGAATCGCAAGGAAAGAGGACGTTTCTGCAATCAAAATTAAAGGGCTTTATATGAAAAAAAGGAAGAGTTTTTATGGTTAATTAATTATCACATTTTTGATGCTGTATCCGCGATCTTTTATTCTTCTAATTTTCAGTAAATGGAAATTTTTTAGATTTTTTTAAAAAGCAAAATTAAGGAACTTAAAATTCCCTGTAATTTCACTTTTTATAAAAGTTTCTTTATAAAAAAAATTTCTGTTTTTTTTTAAGGATTTTTAAATTTTCTATATTTTTTCTGTATTCCTTGATGCCATGGCAACCCAGAAAAACTTCACTAATTTGTAAACATATTAATTCAATCTGAATTCTTATTTTGTAAACATAATTCAAAATAATATTTCTGTTTTGAAAATAGCAGATATAGTTTATAGAAATGAATAAATAAGACTATCAAAATGGTGAATGATCAACTAGTCATCAGAGATAGGAAGTATTTTTAAAATAATAATTTGATAATAGACATACCAAAATGCAAGTGTAAAAAAGAGTACTTTTAATCCAAAATTACATACCTTGATAACTGAGGTTTTGGAGTACCAGAGTTGAAAAGAGTTGGAGATGCATGAGTAAACCATTTCTCAGACATTAGATGATAAGTCTCAATGGCTTTACTAATGTCTTCACCATGAATCCCAACAGCAACTCGCATCAACATGTGCTGGGGTCTCTCAACCACTAAAATTTATTTAAACATGTATGCCACCACCGTATGCGGGAGTTTAAAAAAAAAAAAAAAAAATTAATGTGTTCTAAGAGAATACCAAAATAATGAGGACTTTTAAAAGAAAACAAAACAAAACGGCAACTTTGAAATTTGTCAATTTTTTCAATTATGAACTTTTCAATCTAATGATTAATCATGCAAAAAAAATCAAATTTCCATTTTATTCAGAAATATAATTTAAAAAATTCTGGTGAAGACAAACTGCAATTTTTTGTATAAAAATTAGTACATTAAACCATGAATTTATTTCTTCCATGTTTTTAAATTAGTTTAACATCATAACTCAAAGAAACACGCATATAAAAATATAATGTTACGAACCCGTGGTTTTGTTTTCCCTCGCTAATACTGTCATCGTAAGGAAGACAGATTGACAGTAAAAGTGTATTGAATAGTGAATGGGTGTGACGTCAGAGGCCCCAAGGCTTGGCGACAAACTTGGCGACTTTAGCGACAAAATGGAAAGTACCCGAAACATCGAGAATTTTTCCGATCCATCCACTAGGAGCCGAGATCCAGCTAGAATGCTCTTGATCGGTTCAGAAAATGTTAGCCCCACTTACCACCGGTATATATAAGGAATTTGTCAGATCGGGGATAACAGGGGCTAGGCGCCCCGTCAACCATCCTTTGAAGTGCGGCAGTGGAGAGAAGCCGAAGCTGAATGATCTAGTGTTCAACGAAGACAAGTAGCGATGTTGAATTTATCGAGAAGACCTAAGAGAGAGAGGTCTTAAACTGAGGAGTCCTGAACGGAGGACTGTTGTGTGGCGTATTCTAACGAAGCCTGTGTCGTCGTCGGGAACGGAGCTGTCCCGAATCGAGGAGTAGTGCGAAATAGTGAGTCGACAGCAAAGGCAAGAAGAGACAAAGGAATAGTTCAGCCTGCTCTGGAGAGACCCAGGAGGTGTAAAGTGAATCCCTTAAAGATTCCCTCTCCAGCTGAATCCTGTCTGGCCGCTCTGTGGACATTGTCACTACAGAATTTCTGCCTGTGGACTATTATCTGCAGTGTGCTGTCTTGTGTGTTCGTCTCGGCTGTGAATAGTTGTCTCCTGTACAGAGTTGTGAATATTTGTTGTCAGTGTGCTGTCCTGTCCATTAAATAAACATCTGTGTTGTGTCCGTCAGCTAAAGGACTGTGTGCTCATCATCATCTTCTCTAACACCATACACAA
>JAPMOQ010057442.1:630175-647505 GCA_026543055.1 Argiope trifasciata | reverse complement strand
AACCACTATATACAAGGTAAAAAGAACCCGACGGATTTAGTAATAGGAAATCCGTTACAATAATAATAAATGGTTCATCCTTTTTCAACTTAATATAGTGTAGTATTAAATTTATTTTTCAACTTAACATGGTATATCAATATTGTTTGTTTGTTTTTACAGATAATAAGGAAAATATTGTTATTTTTTGTAAAAAAGCTGTTAGCTGTACTAATTTTTTTTGTTCATAACTTTGGCTATTCAAATTTGTTTAAATAAACTGAAACAAAAAAAGAAAATATAATTTAAAATAAAATCTATTCATTATTATAAAATTTGTTATCATTTTTCAAATCCAAAAACAAATATAAGTGTATCAGTAAATGGTACCAACCAGACAAGAATCATCAATAAATTATTTTTACATTATGTAATTTGTTTTTCAAAATCACCTGGAGGTCAAATTTTATAAAGCTAAAAACAATAACTAATTTTAAAACAATAGTATTTAAATAAAATAATAAAACTGCAGTAAATTTCAATACTTTTAAGGATTTTCTTCCATACATGAGAAACAAAAACTATTAAAATATTTTTCTTAAAATTTACATAAATAATTCTTTGTACAATTCTTATGAGAGCATCTAATTTTTATGCATACAAAAAATGCAATATTTAAACGTTTAAAAAACACTTGATTTAAAGTTTAAAAAAAAGCTTTAAAATAAAATGTTAAGATAATTCAACATGATTAATAATAAAAATTTCAATAAAAAATTAATTATAATATCTTTGAAAAATTCCATATGCTTAATATTACAGTTATACTGATGACCCTTTGACCATATTTGGGGCTAAATAGATACAGAAAAATTGTCAGAAAATTTTATCCTCCTCTTCATCACACCATAAGAGCTAGACAACTGTATAAAGTTTTATAATTGACTTAATTATTAAACAAGTGAGCTCTGTAATATCAATGATTTTTTTAATTGAATAGTTCATCATTTATTGCTGTTGTGTTTTCACATACTTGATAATATACACACACGTAAATTTATTGGTTTTTTTGCAGTAAAAATTTACAGCAACAGAATAAAAATTCTTTCACACATTGAAACATAAATACCACATATGTAATATAAATATTATTAAATTAACTTTTATACCGTATGCATAATATTCATATAGGGATATTCAAAAATAATTTTTTTCTATAAATATGAAAATATTTTTTTGTTTTCTTTAACCCATGTTCGAGATAAATTAATCAATAACAATAATTAATTAATTTCATGTATAAATTAATATGGTATTGTAGTAACTGTTTGTAGTCAATTGGTAAAAAAACAATTACCATGCTATTATCAATGAAGTATTAATTTCAGATAATAGATGCTGTTAAATATTCAAGGTGAAATTTAATATTCATGGTCAAAATGGTGACAAGGGTCCGGTTATAAATAGTTATAGTTGCATTTTGAGTTGTCGACAATGCTACAACTCAAAAAGAAAATGCAGAAATAAATATCAAATAAATGTACCTTTATCATCTATTTTTAACAAATATGATCGTTCCAGAGTCTAGAGAAGGAGAAAATTAAAATTCATTAAAAGATGTACATGGAAAAACATGCACTTGTCACATTTGTTTTTAAGATACATTGTAATACTCACCTTGAATCCAAAATAGTTATAATTGAAATCTCTTTTGTGGACAATGACAGAATTCAGTTTCTACAGGGGGAAAAAATAAGTAATTTTTTAATGGTTTAACAAATTCAACTGATGCAACAGTAATATACTTGAAGGAGTAAGAAAAGAATGCACAAACTAACAAACAAAATGCCTTAAAATATTGCATGTGCTGTGAAAACTAAGCAATAGATAATTCTTAGATTTCTGATGAAAGTAGCACACAAATCAAAATATCAAAACAGCAGAATCAATTATAATGACAATGCAAACCTTATTATAAATTACAAAACATTATTATTAAAAACATGCTCATAAATTACATTATGAGACAATTTTTTTAAAAAAGTCTTGAAAATTACGAACATTAAATATAATTTCAAAACAATTTGAATATAAGATAATTTAAATTTTATGACAATAAATGTTGCAATTTTTACAATATTCATTTTAAAGGAGATGATAAAAAAACATTTATTGTATGCTTATAAAATATAACTTTGAAATTAAAAAATTACCTCAGCATTCTTCATAATCACTTTGAAATTATAATCTGATATCAGGGAAGTATGTTTCCCAGTTTTTTTATTCACAGATGCATACAAGTCCTCAATTACACCTAAACAAAATTGCAATGTATTAATGCAGAAAATAAGATTTAAAAATCTTTATATCACTAGTAAAGTTCATTTTTTTGTCTTGACAGTGAGAAAAATTAATTGTACATTAAAACTTCTTAGTAAAGCAACTTTAATAAGCTTATATAGCATAACATATGAATACAAAATTTTCAAAATTTACCAAAAACCAAATAAAAATTGTTTAGTTTTCCAAACAACACAAAAATAAAATGAATAATTACATTATTCCTTTTATTTTGGACATTACACTTTTCAAGCATTCTTGGAATAAAATGAACATTTATATAATTATGCTTTTACATTGATATTAAGCAATGTTGCAAGTTTATCTTCAGAAAAACATATTTGGCTCAATAATTGTAGACTTTATGCACAAATGATTTAAAATGCAAAGACATTAAATATTACCAAAAATATAAAGAAGAGCATTAAAAGACATGATATTAACAGAAATTGAAAAAAGCCCATCTCATAAAATTTAAAACCTCGACTTTAATAATTATTTCTGAAAATGCTGGTTTAAAAAACAAATTTATACGTGCAAAAGAGAAATTTAATAAATCTTTAAACAATCACACAAGAGAAAAAAAACTTCCCTCAAATTTTACTCACATTTAACACTTTTGTATAAAAACTATTTCTTTCAATTACTAATATTTTTTTCTCTCCAACAGAGAAATTAGAATTTACTCATATATATTTTTTTCTTTAAATTAAAAAATATATAATTAAATACGGCATTCAGAGGTTGAAAATCTTTTAATATAAATTTATCAGCAATAAGAGTTTATTGTCAACAAGCACATATGTTAATGAAAAAAACATATATTATTTCATCGTTTGGCTTTAGAAAGTTTTAACCTAAAGAACATCAAAATTTCTACCAAAGAAGACGAAGTCCCCCCTTTTACATGCAAAAACATTCTTACTATCAAGGATTTTAATAAGATGTCCAAATCTATAACTGCGTCATCTGTTTACATGCAAATTTTTTATGAACAAAGGCAATCATTTGAAAAATACGGCACTGCTTTTACAGATGGTTCCAAAATCGGTGACCATGTTGGATCAGCTGTAATATTTGATCACATTGCACTTTCTGGGAAGCTCAATAAACATTGTTCTGTTTTCACCTCGGAGATTTTTGCCATTTATATTGCTTTAAGAGCAATAAGACTATTATTAAAGAAAGACTGGATCATATATACCGATTCAAAAAGTTCAATTGAATCCATTTTAAACTCTTCCAGACATCCTTTGGTGCACAGTACAGTAAAATTATATTTTAAATTACTAGATCGTAATTTCAACATTCTATTTTTTCGGATTCCTGGACACGTTGGTACACCGGGGAACGATGAAGCTGATGCTGCCGCAAAAACAGCTAGTTTAAGTGAAGACACTTTTGTTCCGTTTCAAGACTTGGAAGAAATTGTAAAGCAATGTTCGCTTCGTATATGAAAGCATAATTGGGACTCTCAACTTATTAATAAATTGCACTCCAACCAACCTTCTATTTCTGGTTTTAAGAATGACTCTCTCAGCCGTAGAAAGAGTGTTGTGCTAACAAGACTTCGTCATACTTATTTCACTCACAAACATTTACTTCATTCAGAAGCAGTTCCAATTTGTGTAAAATGTAATACCATAATTTCTGTTCGGCATATCATATGTGAATGTCCTAAATATCGCCTTCTAAGACTAAAATATTTTGACAGCGATGATCCAAATTTGCAAGACATAATTGGAGAACCCTACCATGTTAATGTGTTTTCTTTTTTACTTGTCAACAATTTCATGCATAATATCTAATTTATAGTTTCACTTCATTATTTTAATTTTACATCCTCTTACTTTAATGTTACTCCCTAACCTTTTTTAATATTTTAAGTTATTATGAGTTTGGCACAGCTTGGCCAGTATTGGCCTTTGCGCCATAAAAACCAATAAACCAAACCAATCATTGAACCAAAATTTTAGAGAATTAATATTCCATACTGTAAAAGTTTTAAAATCCTGACTGAAAATTTCCAACAATTTTACACAGCCAATTTAAATACCTACTACAAAAGGATTCCTTTGTTTCATTGTGAAGCCTAGAGACAGCCATACGTCCGGCCAATATAGCATAATCAGGATGTAATGTTGTCATAGTTGCACAGATTTCTGCAGCCAAGCAATCCATTTCTGATGCCTTCATGCTTGGAGTTAATCCACTCATGACTTTTTGAACTACAGTAGACTGAAAAATATATTTCATAAATGAATACAATAGAATAAGAAGTAAATTTTGGATGACATAAACACTCAGATTTAGACATTTTTAACCAATTCGTATGTTTGTGGTAAAGAAAATAAATTGTGGGGGGGTGATGGTTCTAATGCCACTTGGTCATACCAAGTACGAATGAGCGGAGCTCTTTTGAATGAAGGCAGAGGTGTGCGCCTTTCGTTGTAAACGAGCACCGTTAAGGTAAAAGCACGACTTTGCTTGAACACACACGACAAAACCCTTTTTAGCGGGCGGTCGAACTCATTCATACACTCATCCATCTATCCGCAAGTCAGAATTTAGATCCCAATCAGAAACCGACTCATCCCTGATTCAGTACCCCCAGAGGTATCGTTTTGTTATGGGAACTTGGAGGACTTTGCAGTTACGACCTATTTAACGTGCCCCCACTGCCATGAGCCAACACGGCGGTCTTTGGCCGAGACGAGGACAGAACCCGCGACCTTTCGGTTACGAGACTGACGCTCTACCAACCAGGCTACCACGACCTTAAATAAATTGTATGGACATGAAATAACAAAAAATGTATCGCATAATACAAATCTCGTATCATATACATACCCCATCATTTTCATATTAATAAAAAAAATACCATATAGCAGAGCTTTAAAAGGGTTAAAGCAATATAATACAGCATAACTTCTTATTTCTTTTCAATTTTAACTGATTTTTACTTTTTCCGGTTAGAAAAATTCAAATAATATAAAAATTCATTGCCACGATAGCCTGGTTGGCAGAGCATCCGTCTCGTAACCGAAAGGTCGCGGGTTCTGTCCTCGTCTCGGCCAAAGACCGCCGTGTTGGCTCATGGCAGTGGGGGCACGTTAAATAGGTCGTAACTGCAAAGTCCTCCAAGTTCCCATAACAAAACGATACCTCTGGGGGTACTGAATCAGGGCTGAGTCGGTTTCTGATTGGGATCTAAATTCTGACTTGCGGATAGATGGATGAGTGTATGAATGAGTTCGACCGCCCGCTAAAAAGGGTTTTGTCGTGTGTGTTCGAGCAAAGTCGTGCTTTTACCTTAACGGTGCTCGTTTACAACGAAAGGCGCACACCTCTGCCTTCATTCAAAAGAGCTCCAAGGGGCATTAGAACGACCCCCACCATTACTTTCAAAAACATTCTATGAAATATAAAATTGTCAAGATTGTAATATAAATAAGGAAAAAAAAGAGATGATTTATATTTGTGAGCATAAATATCAACCAATTAAGGGAGAAAAAATTATAATACAGGGAAAAAATATTAAAAGTCAGACTCACGGGATTAACATAATCCATATTCAGTCCATAAGAAAATTTTTTCAATTGAGATGTCAGCCTGGCAATTGTGTTCGCTTTTGAACCATCTGGAAGTGAATAAATATAGTAATATAAATGCAAAATTAAAAATATAAAAAAATTATCTTTTATATGCATAAGTTTTTTTTTAGTAGATTTGTCATAAAAGAAAATGTTCAATGCATTTTTCCAATAGAATACTTTTATCAAAAATTTTTCATAAATAATACTCTGATATCCAAGATAAATAACCATTATACTAAACAGACCATTAATACCAAACAAGCTGATGAAATGTATGAATCCAACTCTAAGCTTGAAACCATGACCACAAATAAACCCAATCAAAACACGAATAGCGAAATAGAATCAAACAGTGAAATACAATACAATATCCATGAAACAATTGATGAAACTCCACCTTCTCCGGAATCCTCTACCATAGAGGATAAAACTATTTTTAACAAAGTCCCCATATTAGTCTAGTTCAATGGGTTGACTTTAAAAAAATTTTAATGCACCTATAAGTAAGCTATTCTAATAAATATCGAAAAAATCGAATCAAAAGATTACAATGATTTTTTTTATATTCATTTAATTTGTTGTATATTGTATCTATTTTAATGTTATGCAAGTTGCATTTTCCCCTTTTAAATTTCATTGATATTTTAATCTTTTAATAATTTTCTTTCCGTTAATGTGGTTTGAAATTTTTAAAAAGGTGCTGATACTATCCATAATTGGATGTTTTTCATTTTACACAGAGAACCTACAATTTTTAAAATTACATGACATATTTTTAATACCATTTGTTTGGAGCAGTATAACCTTTTTTGGCTATTGCACCATAAAAAACCAAATACCAATACCACGATTAAATAAATGTAATCCTAAATCTCTTACATACAGTATATGCAAACTGAACTATTATTAATTATTGCTGTATTGTGCAGCTGTAATAATAATTGCACAATTACAATTATTATTATAGTAATTATTAAATACTTTCCTATTTCACAATATTTATACAATTTTTCTGAGATGCAAACATATAAAATGCATTTCAAAAATAAAAGTGTCCCATCAGAGAATTACGTACCCAAGAGTTTTTAAGTAGAACAATAATATACAATGACTCAAAAAATGGAGAGTACGCCTTACTTTTACTTGATAAATCCAACATTCAATCTAAATAACTCATTCCCGAGAAATGTAAACATGTTTTTATTTTTATATATAACAAATGGTTTGATTTAGAGTAAAAATAAAGAAAAATTAATGAAAAACTTTTCAACTGAAATATTTTAGAAGCATTCTAAATAAACATATGCAGAATTCTGCCTCAAAAAATTAAGAATACACCAATGAAATTTTCGCTTTCATAGAAAAAAATTTCACTACTAAATTGCATGTACTTTGGCTCTCATAATGGCCTCTAAACATCATAGTACTGATTCGATCCATTTTTGGTGGAATCTGGAAATATTTTATCCCATTCTTCTTGCAACACTCATTTTAAATGGATTTTGCTTCTTATTTTGTGTTTTTGAACCACTTTTTTGAATATGGAATGCAATATATGGTAATATCCAATGGCATTGATAACAGAGTACTGTGTAAGTATAAGTAACTGCCGTTTACAATGAGAAAGACACCATATTTTGACATTACGTGCATTCCATTTGAGGTTCAAAATTAAATCAAATTTAAAAAGGTTTTTTTTTTCAACATTGAATGATTTGTTTTAATTTCATGATAACATTATTAAAATTATTAATTATTTTGATGTAGTTGAAGTTGAATTGAAGAAATTATTGCATGTTATCAAGATTTAAATGTATGGTAATATTTTGAAAATTTTTCTTTTGCAATAAGAGACATAATTTAAAGGAACCCCAAAATTGATTCACTTTGAACCCATTAATGACGAGAACATCCAAATTCACTGACTTAAAATATTTGGCCTCGTAAAAAGCTAGGAAAGAGGACTTCAGCTTCTGTTTTAGGACTCGTTGCTATAGAGAATATGAAAGTCATCGAATTAAAGAACTTAATTATTGATTCTACGGACTAGGATGAGTCCTTCACTAAAAACCTTTTAGAAACCATAATTGAAATTAGATTACAAGAAAGAATTATTTGTTAGAGTTAGAACGCTTTAAGTTCAAGGCTTCAAATGCTAATACCAGTGCTACTGCTGGACATGTATCTGCGGGAACAATAAATATTAAACAGTTTGTCCCTAAGTTTGTGGAAACATCTGACATTTCATCTTACTTGCAACGATTCGAAAGACAATATGAAAAGCTTAATGTACAAGAAGCTGATTAAATTACACATCTCCTACCTCTCCTACAGATCGAAATTTGTTTTGTTCTCCAAGAACCAAAAGATAAATTGGAAGATTACAAATACCTTAAACATGTATTGCTCCAAAGATTCAAATTAAATGCAGAATCATTTCGTATCAAACTCGCCACTCATCAGAGACAGCCTGGAACTTTATGGAAATATTTTGCTTATGACTTATTTAGCAATTATTTAGAAGAATGGCCACACAGCTTAAAAGTCAACGACTTTGACTCACTTAAGGATTTAGTACTCAATGACCAAATTAAAAGAATTAATAATGAAATTAAAGAACATTTAGCTTATAATTGTGGTAAAATCAAAGCTGCTTCAGAGTTAATACAGTTACTGCATAACTACGAAGCCGAACGAGTCAAGACAACAAACTACAAAGGCCAATCTATTGACAGACGAAATCCTTCACCTTTTAAAACAGCTAATTACACCAAAAATAGAGGCAGTGGCAAGGTTAAAGAAATACCGTGAAATTTTTAAAAAATTTGCAAACTACGAAGATTGTCAAATATTTGAAAATAGAAACCCTTTGGCTTGTTATAGATGTGGTAAACCAAGTCTCGTTTAAGTCAAATGTCCTCAATGTAATCCTACAAAGACTGAAAATCTATCTCGTTTTGGTGCAATGAACATATATTCTCTTTCCTCTTCAACAAGAAATGCTGTTCTCAAGGTCAGTATTAATGGAGTATTTGACACTGCATTTGTAGACAGTAGAACAAGTCATTCCATTGCGAATGAGATTCTTTACAACATTCTTCTCCAACAAGGAGCCATTTTTGAAAAGACGACGATGACAACATTTTTTGCTGATGGTCTCATGTCAGAAAAATAGGTCCTATGCACGGAACAAAGTGTTATACTATACTGCAAGGTAGGAAAATCAAAACATCGTTTATTGTTTTGCCTGATGCCCAAGATAATTCTACTCTGCTCGGAATCGGTTTTCTTCATAAGGCTGGAATAGTGTTGAATCTTCGTGCGAATAACTGGCACTTCAACGAGGAACCTAATAAAGTTTATGATTTTGCTGACCCACATCAACCTGCAAACGTGAATATAAGGCCAGTGTAACATTCCCCGTCCCCCTTTAGTGATAAAATATTTCCACCAGCTGTGTTGCCTTTGTGTTTTGCTCGACACCTTGAGATAACCAGATGTTCTCCTTTCGGGACCTGGGGCATCTATAGCTAAAAGAACACACGTGGAAATTCCTCGCCCAGAAGACAGTGATTGCGCTTTCAGAGACAATGGAACATCCAGACATCTGGATGCCGAGTTTCCCAATTGTAAGCGGACTCCATGTTCCAGACTTTTCGGCGCGCCTTCATTACCTTCCGACGCCCTTGGAAATGGCCCTTTGCTGGACATGATTGGCCGGAAGTGAGAACCAGTAGCCATTAAAGAAAAAGAGGTGGAGTTTTTTTCTCTGTGATAAAATACGAAGAGTCTTTTTGGAAAGGGGAGACGGGTTTCTGGGAGACAGCTGGAGTACGCCCACGAGTCCGGTAGATTTGGAGCCCCGCCTGAAACGATAACTGACTGACCAACCCGTGAATTCCCAGCGGTGTTGTGTTTACTATTTAATTTAGAACTGTTCTTCACGTAAAACCCTTCCACTTGGACTGTTGTGATGTAAATAGCAAGTATTAAATCGAGATAAGAACATGTGGTTCTTTGTACATATATAGGGCTGTAAAATAAAGAAGTGTCCACAAAATTCTGAGTATTCTTTGATCTATCGAGATCAAGTCATTACACCAGTCCTTGTAAACACGCATCATCTACGTGAGAATAAAGAGCAACAATTTGCTGTTCCGATGCATCGAAACAAATGCAATGCTTACCAAGCATTAATTTGTCTTTGAAGTAAGGGGAAAAATCATTCCCTTTATTGAGTACAGTAAAATCTCTTTATTCGCGGGTTATATGTTCCATAAATATGCCGCGAATACAGAAACCGGTCATTTATATGGGATTATAGGGGATACGTTCCTAGGTGACAAAATAAAAACAAATCAATTTAATTGAAGTTTTTGTACATTTTGGTTAATTATCTTAAGGCTTTGGCAATGGTTTGAAGAATTTTGTCATTTTCTCTTGCTCAGCCACTTTTAAAAGCTCCTTCCATTCAGACGGATACGCAGCAGTCGCATTAGCCATTTGCCTTTTAAAAATAAGGCTTCTTTCCACAGACGTTCATAAAGAAATCGCAAAGCTCATTTGCCATTCACTAAAATTTTTCAAATGAAATGTCACGTGTCCAGTACTTGTTGAGGCCTCTTCCTCAATGGGCTGTGAATTTCACATTTCCTCCAAATCGGTTTCAGTCAGATCTCCATTTTGCGATTCAAGCCATTCCTCAATGTCGCTTGATTCTATTCTGTTCGAACCCATCTCGTCCTATTCCATTCGCGATTTCAGCTGTGTTTGCAGTCAAAGTTTGAACTTGCACAGATTCTTCTTCATTTTCCGCAGTCACAGTAGACCAAAGTTTTTTCCAGCATGACTTCAATGTGTGTGGCTTTAGTTCTTCCAATGATTCTTTTATGTTTACGATGCATTTTGCTATGTCAAATTTCTTCCAACATTCCATAACATTCATATCAGGATTACATTCCATATTATCCAATATGATTTTGAAGGTTCGTCTAATGTAATAGAGCTTAAAGGCCTGGATTATTTCTTGGTCCATAGGTTGAAGCAAAGCCGTCGTGTTGGGAGGAAAAAATGTCACTTTTATATTTGGATGCCTAGTTTCAAGTTCTCTAGGATGACCTGGTGCATTGTCCAAAACTAGAAGTGCTTTAAAGTCTAAACACTGTTTTTTTAAATAAGTTTCAACTTCAGAAACAAAACAATTCCGGAACCAGTCACAAAAAACAGCACTTGTAACCCACGCTTTCTTATTAGCACGCCAAAACACGGACAGGTTGAATAAAGAAACCGCGAATAAAGAAATTTTTAGCTGCGAATATAGGAATCGGGTCGCATTTTTTTAATCCGCGAATAGTGAAAACGCGAATGGAGGAAGCGCGAATAAGGAGCTTTTACTGTATTTCATAAATACAGAAAGTCCACCGCCTCTATTTCGACACCTCCATGTCGAATGAATCCCGTCAGAAAAGAATAGCTGAAACAGGAAATCGATTCTCTTCTAGAGCAAAGTAATATAGAAGAATGCGAATCTGCTTATGGGTCACTTGTTGTTTTAGTCCCAAAATCAAATGGTAAGATGAGACTTTGTATTGATTAATGCAAGCTGAATGTTCTAACCACACCTGATTCATATCCACTGCTGAGAATGGATGATTTGTAAATGATGCTAAACCAACACCGTACATGTCGACTATTGACTTGCGTTCAGGATATCATCAAATGAAAGTAACCCCTAAAGATCAAGGCAAAAGCCACTTCCTTTTGTCCTTTCGGTACTTAAAGATTCAAACGTTCGTCATTTGGATTGAGTAATGCACCAGTCACTTTCCAAAGACTGATTGATAAATTCCGATCTGGACTACAAAATGTGCTTTCTCTTTCCTATCGTGACGATATAATCCTATTATCCCCTACTTTCAAGAAACATTTGTCTGATTTAGAACAAGAATTTAAACGTTTAACTCTATTCAAATTGAAGGCCAACAAAGAAAAATGTCATTTTTGTTGTGAAAAAGTTAAATAGCTTGAGCACTATATTGTGGTGATATCTTAATAAGCCAGTAACGGCAGCTAGACATGAGCGATTGCTTTTGTCGAATGGTTAAGTTACGCGACTTCAAACCCAAACATTACAGGTTCGATCCTTGACGGAATTCAACCTCCATATTGATACAATTCCAGCCAACACCATCACCAAATTGGTGGCCTCGGACGATGAACCTTCAAACAGCTGTCGTGGAGCCATCTGCTGGCAGCAAACGCAATCAAAACAAAGTCGTCAGACTCACGTGACGCAACAATCACTCTCTTCGCTCACCAAAACGCTTGGCGCTATCAAAACCTTCTCCTCACTCGCCATAACGCTTGGCGGAATAAAATCATTCATCACTGACACAATTCCAGCAAACTCCGCCACACTATTACTGTTGTTGGTGTTGTCTAATGCCACTTGGTCATGCCAAGCCCGAATGAGCAGAGCTCTTTTCGAATTAAGGCGGAAGTGTGCGCCTTTCGTTGTGAACGAGCACCGTTAAGGTGAAAGTACGACTTTGTTCGGACACACACGGCACCACTCTTTTTAGGGGGCGGTCGAACTTATTCATACACTCATTCATCCATCCACAAGTCCGAATTGAGATCCGAATCAGAGACCGACTCATTCCTGGTTCGGTACTCTCAGAGGTATCGTTTTGTTATGGGAACTTGGAGGGCTTTGCAGTTACGACCCATTTAACGTGCCCCAACTGCCCTTACCCAACACCGCGGTCTTTGGCCGAGACGAGGACAGAATTCGGCACCTTTTGGTTAAAAGACTGAGTCTGTACCAACCAGGCTACCGCGGCCATAAAATTTGGTAAATGGACTAATGACAAAATTTGTAGATTTTTATCAAATTTTAAACGAACTCTATTCACAGGAAGTGTGTCTCTCTATTTGATTATAAATTAATCGGATTACAAAAAATTATCTTAATAAAATTTGATGCACACATTAGAGGACAGAACTCGGGACTTTTCGGTTTCGAGACTGGAGCTCTACCAACCAGGCTACAGCGGCCCAATATTACTAAGGAAGGTATATCAATTCATCCACAAAAAACAGCTGCCATTGCAAACATGTCATCACCAAAATCTGTTAAACAAGGTCAAAGCTTTGTACAAACTTGCTCCTAGAATCGAAGATACATCCCTAATTTTTCTCAAACTGCAAAGCCATAAACTAACTTTAAAAAACTGCCACATGGAAGAGGAATGATGAGCGAGAAAAGGCTTTCAAGCAGTTAAATTCAAAACTAGTTAGTCCCCCTGTCTTAAAACAAGCTTTGTACAAACTTGCTCCTAGTATCGAAGATACATCCCTATTTTTTCTCAAACTGCAAAGCCATAAACTGATTTAAAAAACTGCCACATGGAAGAGGAATGATGAGCGAGAAAATGCTTTCAAGCAGTTAAAGTCAAAACTAGTTAGTCCCCCTGTCTTAAAACAAGCTGATGGAACAAACCCTTTGTCATCCGGACGAATGCCAGCAATGTAGCCATTGGAGCCGTATTACTCCTGGGGAAAAAAAGATGAAGAACATTCTATAGAACACGCAAGTAGATTGCTAACATCATCGGAACGAAATTATTCTATAATGGAGAAATTGTGTGGGCTGTGGAAAAGTTTAGGGGTTATGTGGAAGGTCAACAAATTATATTGGGTTGGTGAATAAGTTCGTAGCGTTTTAATATTTGCGTTGCTTTCCAACGATTTTTTTTGCTGTTTGACAAAGTGTATAGAAATTCATTCGATGGAGCTCTTTCTGCTCTACAAAACTGTGCTAATCGTCTTTTTTGAGTCATTTAATTTTTAATTACTTTTAAGGCTGAGAAATGGAATATCCAGGAGGTAAAAATCAACATTTTCGACACCTGCTCTTCTTCGCTTTTCATCCAGGCCAAAAAGCTGCTTAAGCAGCACGGGACATTTGCAACGAATACGTCATAAGCAAGTCTGCAGCACGGAAATGGTCAAGCCTGACCTCCATCCAAAGAAGATCATGATCTGCGCTTGGGGGAGGGGGGACTGGGAGGGCATGGTGTACTGGGAAATGCTCGAAAGGAATGTCACGGTCACCAAGGGGCTCTACATAGCCCAGCTACACCGCATGAAAGAGGCTATGCGACTGAAAAGGCCAAACCATACTCCTTCACGACAACGACAAGCCCCATGTTGCATAAGTCATCAAAGCCGCACTCCAAGAGCTTGAATGGAGGTCTTTCAGAATCCCCCGCATTCTCCGGATCTTGCGCCGAAGGATTACCATCTTCTCTCTGTCGAACTATATGAGGGGCGTTACCTTCTGCAATAAAGAGGGCCTTAAAAAAGGGCCGTGCGATTTTTAGTGGAACGGCATCGACCAATCGGTCGTGGTAACAACAAAGACGAAGAATCTGAAATCTAATATAAATAAGTGAACCTCCAGTTATCCTCAAATGCATTAATTTCACATGTCAATAATAATAAAAAAATTACTATTTCCAGTTTAAAATGTTTACATCTTTGTCAACACAATTCTTTTCATAATAATTTATTAACAAAGTGTGCAGATTAGTTTTATCTTAAAAAAATAAACACTTCAAAAAATTTTCTTAAGCACCTTTAAAAAAAAGTAAGAACTACCATAACTTAATATTTCAAACTGTAGAAGTTTGAAGCCTTGATACTACAGGTAAAGCAGCTACTTACCTGCAATTTAGGCAAGAGATGAGAACTTTGGATGATGTGACCAATGAGTTTCGAGCTGTCATCAATAATGAAAATTTTTTACTTGAAATCACTCCATATTTGAAACGACTGGCTAACAACTGTGAAGGAATTCGCGATAGAATTGAATAAAGCAAGACCAGAGAAAATTTTATGGCCACAAATTTCACCCCAGTATCAGCCCGGTGATAAAGTATGGATAACTCTTCATCCAATCAGTAAAGCTACTCAGAAATATACAGCCAAATTCATACCTAAGAGAGAGGGGCCCTATACTATCGTTAAAGACGGTCCCCAACAACCTATGAAGTGTCCCAACCAGAAAATCCTTATGAAGTTCTTGGACATTTCAGTCTTCGGCTTTGCAAGGAAAGTGACATTACGCCAATAGTACCTCTTGGAAAACGAGGTAGGAATAAAATTGTGAAACCTGCTGGTTCCTTTCACGGACAGAGGGGGAGTGTGACAACTAGGTATGCTGAAACGTCTCGATCTAGTTCGATCCAATAAAGGGTAGCGTTTTAATCAAATTACTTTATTTACACCTTTAATTTACAGGAAAAAATACTATTTATCATCTAGGTTAAAATGAAAAGTCCATGTGGAACACCACAAGAATAGTTTCTCGAGATATTTCGGAGAATCCCACGAGAACAGCTAACCGGTCGTCTAAGTCTCGCTCTGGTACCGGGGTTAGCTCCAGGTAATCACCGAATTCCTCGGGTGGAATCTTTTCCCGAACGCTCTCCTCTCGATCTCTTCACCAAAAAAACTCCTCGTCTCTCTCCTCTCTCTCCAAAACCCTCGCCTTTTCTCTCTTCCTTCCAACTCCACCTCTTATCCACATTGGAGCATTTGGGCAGCCGATTCTCCAATCGTCGTTCAGAATAAACTTCACTGGTCTACCGTTGACAGCAGGAATGTTCACCACGGGAAACAAAGCAGGCTGCACATCTGTGTCGCAGACACGATGAGTGCACGGGTGGTCCTTTATCTGGACTCCCTCTAAAGGGCTAGATGTCCGTTCTCAGAAGGAGGGTTCTCCGCCTGTCATCTTCTTCTTGCACACAGCCGACCACCCAGCCACTATTGAACGTAGCAGTATCGACAGGATTCCACCTTTCCATCTGTAAGCAATGACATCGCCATAAAACGTAGCCATTGAGGAGACCAGTCTGTAAATGGCAATTATAGAGCGTGTGAAAAAAAGAAACCACCATGGTCACGCCGGGAAGAAGCTGAATCGTTACAATGCCCTCAAGCGGCACCAACCAAAATTCTGGCAGTCACCTTCAAGCCGTCAATAATGTAGCATGTTATATTTTTCACTGCCTGTGAGTGCGCGTTATAGTTTTGAGTAATTAATATTAAATTGCAACTAAGTGTTTGTACCATGATCTTAAGTAAAATATATAATTTATTTGAAAACATTTAGTTTATATTATATTTTATGAAATATAGAGCTAGCAGCCATTTTTTTATTTGTTTGGTCAATCAATTAATCACACTGGTTATTTTGACTTGAAACTTTCAGTTTTGAAAAATCGACATTTAAAACGAATAAACTGAATTTTTAATAAATGAAATTCAATTCTTTAAAATATTTAAACTAAATGCTTCAGAATATATGTTAAAAGTTCAGATTTTATAATATTTTAAAAACATATTGTTACAAATGTTATGTGTCTGTGATGCTGCTTCTCAGCATGATAGGTTCCTTCACTGGAAAGAATGATTTACAGTATTCTGTACTGGATGTTGTGGATGCTCTTAGAAATGATCCCAGAGCTTGGTGACCATTTGGCGACTTGGCGGCGAATTTGGCGACAAAATGGAAAGTACCTGAAACATCGAGAATTTTCCCGATTCGCTCATTAGGAGCCGAGATACGTCCAGATACGCCCTTATGGGTCGAGATATTTCTAGCCACGCCTCTTGGGACTATATAAGGGTGACAGTTTCAAGTTGAGAGTAGAGTAGTCGGAATCGACATCAGATGACGAGTCCTCCAGAGGAGAAGACAAGTAAATATGAGATGATTGCTTTAAAGATGAATATAATCATTTTAATATCATAATATATTTTAAAGAAAGAATTCAATATACAGATTTCTCAATCTCAAAACTACATCAAATTCATTTAAATACAAATTCATAATCATAACATATTTATATGCATATATATGTAAAGATAGTTTAAAATCCAATTTAAATCACTTAATTCTCTAATTTTTATCATAAATTAGTTTGTGTTAAATTCATTCCAACATGTTCTCGGATTTCCAGATCTGATTTATTTAATTGTCTCAACACATGCTCAAGAAATTTGATGACTTCTGCAATTTTGTCAATTTTGCTCTTGTACTGATACGCTGACTGACACATCTCCAACGACCTATTCACTGTACATAATATGTAACCTGTAGTGAAATAAATCGAAATTGAAATTCCAAATTTCTATCTTTTCGGCCATGCTCTGTTAAAATATGCTCACACACACACATATATATCCAACTAGGTCGAAATCGAAATTAAAACTCAGTTCGGAATTAAACGCTTAAAGTTCACAAAATGAAAGGTAAATGAAATAGAACCAATTAATGAAACAAATCCAAATTACTATAATTAGTAAAATTATGTAAACGAAACGAAAACGGCACTAACCACGGAA